>PVJL010006434.1:0-85248 GCA_004026885.1 Lyroderma lyra | reverse complement strand
TGGAGAAGACCATAAGGACAAAATAGGGGTGTATCCAAAATTCCTAGACAAATCTACCCTTTTGGGAATTAATAAAAATATTCCAATCCCTATTCTCATATTAAAAAACTTAACTAATAAAAACCACAAATGTAAGCAGGGGTTGTCTCTTGCCTAAAGGCAGCCTCTACGCTGTGGAATGGACTGCCTCACAATAAACTACTTTCGCTCTTTTGTCTGGCTCACACTTGAATACTTTTCTGACAAATCCAAGAACCCTCTTTTCTGCAACAACTACTACTGCTATTATTGTCCTATGACATTTTCTTATCTCTAAGATGAAGTGATTAAATAAATAATCAATGCATTGTATTCTGCTTCTATGACTCCATTACATGATTCTATAGTATAGACAAATGAGTAGAGTTTTGCATTATAATATTCCAAGTAATTCATAGCCAGAAAACATATCTCTTTTAAGCCTTTTTATTAATTTTTATAAGGAGTTTTAAAATTATACTCTTTGCACTTTAAATCATGTGTACATGGTACTACCTGCCATTTCCTCTGGGACACTTGGTTTTAGAGTGATTACCCACTCATGGGATTTCATCTAGATGGAGTAGTACAATGGCAACTAGAGAACTTTTAGACATGAAATAACCAGAGAACCAAAGAGGAGCCACTGAAGTTTAATATACAACATATTCAAGTTTGAAGAAAATTTCAATTAAAACAATGTCCTAAGCAATAAAATAATTTAACACAGGTTGTCAGTTTTCAAAACAAATGATTATAAGTCTAAATATTAAAGCACACCGATTCTAATATAGTAGCCTCTCACTTAGCCAGCACCCGTGAGGATTGGTAGGTGCTGGATAAATGTAAGTAGACTCTCCACTAGCCAGAACTCAAGCAAACAGCATTCTTAAGCAACCGGCAAAATCGTAAGCAACCGGCACAAAATTTTGCCGGTTGCTTGAGAGTGCTGGCTACTTGAATTCCAGTTAATGAAGAGTCTACTATGCTAGATTTTCAGGTATCTTAAGTGAACAAGACAGGTTAAGGAAAGGGCTTTACTAGTTGGGGGTGTATTTAGGCTTACAGAAAAGGTATGAGCCTAAAAATGCTCTTTTTTGGTCTGTAGATGCTCAATAAATGTTAGCCCACTGACTGAGCATTCTCTTGTGTGTGTGACCAATTAGTCCTGCAGGGGATTCAGAATAACCCATTGTTGATGTATTTCTAAAGCTATTTAATTTCTCCAAGGCCTCAAAAGGAAAAAAAAAAAAAGGCTTTGTCAATCTATTGGGCAGATGGGTTAAGCACATCATTAGTAACTCCCTCCTAGGTAACACATTGGCCTTATCAGAAAACAGATTTAAGGTGATTATCTAATTCATTACCCAGAAATTATCTGCTCACCTTTCTCAGGGCCACAGCCAAAACCACTGCTCAAAAACTAGGCTCTTACTCCCCAACACAGACAAGTTTTCCTTAACATGCCTTTTAGAAGGTAATGTTTGTTAACAGGCCAGGCTAATAAATTCTAGCATGGCCTTTCTAACTTCAAGGGGTATTTTGTACAAACAATAAAGTATGTATTTCAAATCCTGGAAAATATAGAAATAGTTGGGCAAAGGGAATACAGCTATGTCCTGAAGCAAGGAGACATGTGTTTTTCTTTCACAATGCCAATTTATTGTAGGACCATAGACAAGTCAGTTAACCTTGACATGTATTTATTGAGCAAAACAGTGTTATAGAACATATAAGAGGTGCATAATGGATTCCGTGGATGTGCCTGTAAGGCTTACAATGGAAAGAACTAGGGCTTTCTGACTAAATTTAAAGGTCAGGCCCTATCAAGTTCACGATAGAGCAAATCTGTTACAGGTCTACACTTGACTCCCTTCCTCTTTGGTTTACTGCTCAATGAAAGGAAGATAAAAATTCTCATCAGGGTTACTGTAGTCTTATTCAAACTAGTGAACGTTAAAGGGCCGAACCTTGTGTCTGGAACACGGTACACAATTGCATTGGCTCTCAAATCAGTGTGAATCTCAGGGACACCGTGGTAAGATGCCAACAAAAATCCAGCAGGAAACCCAGACACAGGTGTACATAAAGAAACTCTATTTTATTTAATTGATTATGTTTTGGCCAAAATAAGTTACATTTTATTTATTTATTTATTTTTACCTAAAAGTAAAAGAAAAAAAAGATGTTCCATAAGGAGACACAGGTCAGCATGAAGAGCTTGGGCTCTAGAAGAGAAACAGGGAGGCCAACCCAGGCCCTGTGGCCTGTTAGCTCTTAGGCTGTGGGAACGTTACTTCATCCCTCAAGTTCCTTTATTGTTGCTGCTGCTTCTGTCTGTTTGTAAATGGAAATAAAAAGTCCTACCTTTAGGAAGTACAAAGAAAGTATTGAAAACTTGGACAAAAGTAGTATAAATCAAGTCAAAAAACATAACCAAAAATGTTTACAGAATCTCAGTCTTAAATTCTTTTTTTCATTTCTATATATTTCTTGGGTGATATAATACATTTTCACGTCTTTAACTGATAAAATTTATGTGCTAACTATCCTGATTTTGTATTTCCAGCTCAGGCCTGTACCCTGATCTCCAGTGCCGTAACAGCATCACCACTTGGATGCCTAATTCTTATGTCAGGTTTAACATGCCCCAAACTAAATGCTTGATCTTTTTCCCTACAAACTTACTTTCTCAGTGTCTTCCTCATCTGTTTTTAGTTTCTTAGGTCAAGTGTCCTGGCATCATTTTGATTCTTACTCTTTTCTTTCACAACCTCTGTCCAATCTGTTAAGTACATCTGGTATCTTGATCTATAAAATATATCCAGAAACTTACCAATCTTCATTCACTCCTCAATTCTACCCTGATACAAGTCTATATCACCTCTGTCTGGGTTAATCTTAATAGCCTGCTAACAGGTGTCCCAGCTTCCTTTTTGCTTATTACATGACATATAACATGAAGCCAGAAAAATCAAATACAACTTAAATCAGATATGCCAGTCATGGGCTTAAAACCACCCAGTGGTTACCCTCGTCACCCAGAGAGAGTAGAAATCCTTCTAACAGCCCATGAGACCCCGCCCAGTCAGGATCCTCACCTCACAAAACTCATCTCCTCTACCCTCCCCTCTCCTACACCATGGTGACCTCCTTATTGTATATACTCATATGTTCCAACCTCAAGGATGCTCTTATTGCTATTCACTTTGGTAACTTTGCCCAAAGAAATCCTCATGACTCCTCCTCACCTCTTTCAAGCATTTGACTCAATGTCATCTTTCACCAAATCCTTCCATGAGTGATATATAGATATAGAGGTAGAGATAGGGAAAGAGATGCAGATATATAGAAATACCTTGGAGATGTATTAAGTGGGGAAAAGAGCAAGGTGTTGAACACATTTGTTAAGTTCATTTGTGACACAGATAATATGTGTGCATGTGGGGGTGGGTATATGCTTGCCCAGGCACACACAATTTCTGGCATGACACTGTACACCTAGGGGGAAGAAACTGAGAATCAAAATTTTAATTTTAATTTTATTCTCATCTTTACTCTTCTGTTATTCTTACATCCATGTATATTACTTTTATAAGTAAAAATACTTTTTTTTGTGAAATTGGGCTTGCTCTGCTCTTGTATACACCTAGGTTTGAATTGAATTTGCTAAAAATGTGACGTTGAAAAAGTAAGTAAAATTATGCTTTCAATTTTTCACCTATAAAATGAAGTCAATTAGATCATTTACTTCATAGGATTGTTATGAATATTAAATTAAAGAAAATAGGTAGAATGTTTAGCAGGAAACATAGTAGATATTCAATGATAAAAGCTAAAATGTGGTATTTATTAAGAAAGATGGCAGGATAAGAATGAGAGAATTCATGGAAACCACCCTTCACAATACCTTGAATAGAGTATCTTCTTAGAAATAAAACATACTGTAATTATTTTTAATAATATTATAAGATTCGTAAATTAAGACCCCTTTCATCCTTTATTACTGGCTACTAAGAGACAGAACAAGAATTAAACCAGGGATATGATTCATGCAGCATGATTAATTCAATGACTATATCATGATCACCTAAGACTTTGGTCCTTCCATTACAGCAAGCTGTCCCTCAAGTGACAGGAACAAAACACAGCACTGCAAAATAAGATAACTAGCTGCCAATTGTTAAATACAAAATGAATGTAATCAAGAACAAGGGAAGAACAAAGGGCCCAGGTGTTTCAAAAAATGAAATGTCAAGTATGCAAAAGTGGAAATAAAAATACGATAATATCTTTAGAAATATGCCTGATGAGTGAATGCAATTTCCATATCAGAGAGGATTCCCAAGGAGCCAAGGGCAAAGAGGCTGTTCCCCAATGTGCCTACAGTAATATTATTGACAGGCCCAGAAGCAAAGTCCCCAGGAGTTGCAACCTATGCTTGACCCCTATCAACCAGCTTATGTTGAATTTTGGCCAGTTTCTAATGATTTCAGAGGAGTCAAACAAATTATCCAGACACAAATTATTAGCTTATATAGTACAGCTTGACCCTGAAAAGCTAACATCCACCTCTCTGACCCTCTGACCTGCCACATGACTGTACTTTTGTCTCTGTCTGAATGTTTTCCCCACTGACCATAGCACCTAAAAGTCAGGGGCTGTGTCTCCTTTTCCAAGTCATCACAGAAACTAGCTGATGCTGGTATAGCTTCCACACAAAGCAAGTGTATAATTGATGGATAAACTACTACGTGAGTGAAAAGATCTGTCAAGGCAGTAGGAAAAAATGTAAGCATAGGTTGAAGTTATTTTTGTTGAATAAAATGACAAAATAAAGTGCAAGTATCCATGGCAGAAAAAATGTTTGTAAGATAGTTTTGTGTTCATGGACAGCTTCCACACATGTCTTAAGGAGTTAATAAAGAGACTTCTACGAAAAAAGAAGGAGCAGCTCTGGTTAAGGGTGATACAGGAGGCACAATGTTTTTAGAATGAGTGTTTTCATGTAAGCAGAAAATATGATTTGGCTTTCCATCAGTATTTATCACCTCTTGGCCTCATCCATTATTCCTGAAAAAAGGAAACTGAAATGGCAGAATGTCTCCTCTGAGACTAAGAAAGAAAATATCTGACTCCATAAAATCAGTCCAAAGATATACTGTCCACCACAGCAGTTATAGGGCAGGATTATATTAGTGGGGCTGTCACTCTGTGGAATCCAAGTAGAGAACATTCCTAAGGGAACAGCAATATGTATCCAAATGGAATGCTATGGGAATTTATCAGAGATTTCTCTAATTAAAGCTGGAGCCTTGGAGCTTAGTTCTGAATCTGTCCATCAGGGAGTTGTATCAGTACTTGCTAAATAAATGATAGAGTGGTCCTAAACACCCCTGACATGCAGAGTTTGACTTTAACCCAAGGCAGCTGATAATGAATAAAAAAATTGATTGCTACCACAAATATTAGCACACACATTATTGTACAAGTAGCCCGGAGCTGAAAGACTGAAATGTTCTTAATTGTTACTGACTTCAAGGTATTATCAGTTGTATATTAAATATGAAGTGATGCACGCATTAAACTAACATATAAGAATATCATTCTTATACTTTTTAGCCTCTCTAATATGAATACATGAGACATTTATCCACATATATCCCCTAATGTTTTTTTACAGTTAATTCAATATCAGAAATTCTGAGTTATATTAATCTTCCAAGGGAGCTATTTTAGACCATTTGGAATTGATATTGAGATCTATATCTCTATAATGAGAAAGCATATAAATTCATCAAATATTCATATTCATAAAAAGCCTCATACTGGGTATGTGGGATTAGACATTGAAATAGTAAAATCTCAAGGGTTTGTAGTGTTAACGTTTCCATTTAAGAGGAAACATGATATTAAACTTTAAATAAATTAGAGATTTGCGATGCTTCTCTTCAGGATGACATAGCATTATCTTTCATTAAAAATGCCTTATTCTAAGTGGATACTTTATAAAGGAGAGAATAAGTAAAATATTTAATATATTCTATTATAGAAAATTTTTGTTAACAATGATTAAATTTAGACTGTGGTGATGATAGATGGACAAATTTGATCACATAAAAATCCAGGATATGTGAATAAACAAAAAAATTTGATCACATAAAAATCCAGGATATGTGAATAAACAAAATAAAAATTTTAAAAAAGGAAAGACAAACCCACACTTAAAAACAAATACTATAGGTATAAAAAAGATAATAACAAATTTGCAACTCACATCATAAAAGGTTAATTTCTCTAATGTATAGTGTATTTTAAAAATTAAAAAGAATCCAACAGAAACAGGCAGAGATCAGAACAAATGATTTTCCAGAAAAGGAACACAGCATTTGCAAACATGTAAAAAGGTGTTCAATATTTTTTAAAAGTTTAATGCAAACAGAAAATGCACTGAAATATACATATAATTCCCTCCCCCCTGTCAGTATCATACAAATTTAAATGATTGATAATGCAAAATGTTGGTATGACTGAAGGAAAAGAGACACATCCTTTTCTGGTGGTATTGCAAAATGTTAAAATCTTTATGAAGGATAAAATCTTTCAAAATTACAAATGAATTTATTCTTTGACCAGCAATTTAACTTTAGGGAATTTATTCTAAATGTATGGTTGTAAAAATACAAAAGAAAACTTTTTCACAAGGCTATCATGGCAGCATTGTTTATAATCACAATATTGCAAAGGAATTGTTTTTCTATAAAAAACAACTTAGCTACAGTACATCCACACATGGGAATAAAAGTTTTGAATATACGAGTATGAACATATGCAACTGAAGTTCTCTATAGACTTATGTGGGAAGTTTTACAGGAACTACTAGGTGACTAACGTTAATACAGTAAGCTTCCATTTTTGTAAAACAAGTAGAAAATACGAAAACATATTCATGTGTACTTATATTTGCATGAAGAAACACTGAATACACACACACAAAACTAATAAAATTCTTTTTCTTTTTTTAATTAGGATAGGAGGTATAACAGGATAGGCAAAGATAAGAATGGAAGCAAGAGTTTTCAAAATATCCTTTCCTACGTAGTTTCCTGTGTGGAGAGCATGCAAATATTACCTATTTAAAAATAAAATGAACTTCAAAAGCTACAGTATAATATACACTTTAAAGGAAAAATAGAAAGCATCTAATTTCTGTAGGTTAATTCCACACATCAGTCTTTCTCCAAATCAAAATTTCTCAGTATGGTATTTCCCACAAGATCTTTTTGCTAGACATTGTCCACAAAGAATAACATAGAATATTAATTATATAAAACATTGATGGATTGTTTTTTTTTGTTTAAATCTGTAAATTCTGTGAATCCAACAGGTGTTGTATCATTTTATAAATATGCACATTCCTATTACTCTGAATCATGCTACATATATTGTATGATTGTTTCCTCTTGTTGGATAATTATGTGAGTTTGTGTGTTCACTGTTGTATCTTTGGCTGGTAAGATAGTGATGTGGTTTTCTACTTAGTTCTTTAGAGTACTGTTAAATTGTCTGCAGCAAGAGTGAATTAATTTTATAATCAGAAAAACAATAATAATTGCTGTCAAGATTTTATTTCATTGCCAACCAACCCAGCTTAAAGAAAGACCACTATTATATGTTAAGTACAATTAAAATGAGTGTAAATGTACTTTGCATTTGGCTATATTGAATATCTCATGTGTTGTAGGAGGTGGCACACTTCCTTAACAACCTCAAGAAGCTAACAGAACACTATGAGCATGGTTAAAACACTGGATTGTTTTGAAAATCAGAGAGATTTCCCAGAAACTAGCAATACTCTGGGCCCACCACTCAAGGCTGAGTTCTGAGTTCACTATTGTACTTTTTGCTAATGATATAGACTGCCCATTTCCTTAACAAGCTGGGTTTGTTCATTGGAAAATGTAACAAATAATTTCAAGGCTATGTCATTCTTGGCAAGCACAGTAACAGTGCTGGAAAAAGGAAGTTCTCAGAGCAAGGCAAAGACTGAAATCTTGTTTGGAACTGCCAGCCTACAAAGCCTGCAGTAGAACCATATTTTTCAAATTTGCATGACTCTCTGAAGCTCACCAACATGGAATGCCAATTGCCTTTAAAAATATGAAAATTAGAAGAGATTAATATCTTCAAATTCAGCCTCTAAGAGTATAGAAATAGCTTTGGAATATGCATTTAACTTAGTGTGTCTTTCATTTAAATGTTTGCTTGGTAACGACTACATTGTCTTTGTTTCTAATCACAGCCAGGAGATGGTTATTTGCACAAACTTAAGTTCTGGATTTCTGTCCTCTAGTCCACTTTTGTAATTTTACTGTTTGTCTTTCCTTTATTATAGAAGCAAAGAAAGAGAAATTGAGCTGAAATAATTAGTTCATTATAATGTCAATTTTATGTTAAATGTGCAATTCCCTGCCCATGGATAATTGCTAATGCTTTTAGGTCAAATTTTATGATTAAACCTATTGAAACACTTTCTTTCGTGAATAAGAAAAAGAACAATAGCCTGTGCACTGACCTGAGCAATCCAATTCTGCTCTCATTTTTGTTTATGGGAACTTGGTGACTCTAATGAGTCACCAAGGGAAAGAGTTGCCCCTCTGCCTCTTTTTGTTTTATTTTGGTCTGGCTTCTTCCAATTAGCAAAATGCATTTAATCATTCATGTTTTTGTGTAAATCAGTAGATTTTTTATTTTTAAAAAAATTTTCAAGTACAGTTGACATTCAATATTATTTTAGTTTCTGGTGTACAGTATAGTCCTTAGATGTTTATATAATTTACTAAGGGATCTTCTTGATTAGTCTAGGACCCATGGTATATTATTCAGCCATAAAAGAAATAAAATAAAATCTTACCATTTCTGACAACATGGGTGGACCTATGCTAAGTAAAGTAAGTCAGAGAGAGAAAAACAAATACCATGTGATCTCACATGTGGAATCTAAACAAGCAAATGAACAAGCAAAACAAAAACTGATTTGTAAATACAGAGAACAAAATGATGGTTGCCAGATAGGACGGGAGTTAGAGGGCTGGGTGAAAAAAGTGAAGGGATTGAGAAGTACAAATTGGTGGTTACAAAATAGTCATGGGGATATAAATTACAGCATGGGGAATATAGTCAATAATATCATAATAACTATGTATAGTGTCCTGCTGACTCTAAAAACACTGCAAAAAAAGAATTGGGGAAGAGAATTTAAAATTCTTAGGGTATTAAACTAATCAGGGTGCCACTGCATAAATTATATAAATATCTTCCCACTATATTGTACACCTGAAACTAATACAAAATAGTACTGAACATCAATTGTAACTGAAAAAAAAAATTAAAAAATAAATAAAATTAAATACCTATGAAATACACTCCCTAGCCCCCAAAGGAAGATTAAATATGAATTGAAGGGCATGTGCAAGGAGGTTAGCTTCTTTCAAGGAATCCTAAATTCTGGCCCTTGTGAAGATCTACCAGCCAGTTAACCATGTATATAAATCTTGTCTTGCTCCATAGTCTAAAACATTCCATTTTTCTAAGGTTCTGTTGGGGCATGTTAGTCTGACAGATAAAATCTCATTATAATCAACATTACTGATGTCCAAAATATGATTGTATATGCTTTAGATTATAAACAGGGCTAGGAAATTATATTTTTGGAGAATTTTTTTGTTCATAACTTGTTCTATTATTTGGCCATTGCTGCTTTAATTATACTGGTACTAGCCAATAATATTTGGTTAGAGATGTCCTAAATCTATACTTTATTGGCCAAGAGGAACCACCAAATTCAGGATCCAGCAGAAGTAACACCGGACCCTGTAAATGAAATATCTTTTACGAAATGGACAGAAATGTGAACATTTCATCTAAAATGTCACTTAAAGTGCACTTGAGTTTGATATTTTTATGTTACAGAATTATATGCCTTTGATATTATAATAAAAGATTTAGTATACATTACCAGCTTATATAAAAGGGGTGTTATTTGTGCCTGACCCTGTATATTATGATTTTAAGAAAATAAATATTTTCATTTAAAATATTTTAATTTAGTTTTAATGGAAAAGGAAGAGTTATTAATTTCTTTGCTATATTGAAGGAAACAGAGAAGGTATACATGTACCTAGAAAGTGGAAAAGTTACTATCTGTGTCTCTCTGGCCTGTATCCTCAGTTTCCCTCATGCAACAAGACAACCTGACTCCATCAATGATAACCTGGCAACAGCCTGCGTGAGGAATGGTTGGTGGCTTCATTACAACCCTGAAGCCTTAGCCATACTATCCTCCACAAAAAGGAAGCTATAAAAAGGCTAAAAAAAGTGTCAATCTGCTTTTTAATTTTTGCTTTATTTTTTTACACTAATAGGCCATGTATCTATGAAGCAGTTTGAGATAATTAAACAATAAATCATGTCTTTTCATGTCTTTTGGTAAATACACATATTTACCAAAATTTCTTATTTTTTGGCTGAATATTTTATGAATATATTAAAGAAAATTTAGCTGTGTCTATCTGGTTAAACTTCTTAGGGCAATACATTAGCTAAGAATCTATTTAAGAAATCGGCTGACTTGATAATTGAATAATAGATGCCATTGGTAATCTATGAATTTTTAGAAATATTTTATAACTTCTGAATGAGGAATTTAGAAGGAAAAGAAAATCCACCATGGGGCTGATAAAAAATGTCCTACCTACATAACTGCATAATCTTATTTTAATAGAAAGTATTTAAATTTAAAACAATATTAGAAAAATTGATGGCAAATAAGACACTAATGCAGAATGGTCTGGAGGATTATGCAAAAAATCCTCTTAAACATAAACTTCACTTCTGGCCTATAAAATGTTGGACATATTTCTATTATATCTTATGTTTTACATAACAATTCTGATAACCTGAGACGTAGTTCAGATTTTAAGTAAAACTCATAACTTATATAAGCTCTTTATACCTTCTCATTTTCCCAGGCTATGAAGTGGTAATATACTTTTTTAGAACTAGAAAAAGATGGGATAAGAATACAAAATAGTGTCCAGAAAAGTATTTTATATGTTAACTGTAATGAATTATAGAATAATATAGGCCTTTTAAGTGGGGGTTTTTCATTAAAGTGGTTTTCTATTTCCTATTTCATTTGTCTTTTCTTTTTTTCTGTTATCATTACTTGAGGATTGTGCATTTAGGCTAAACAAAGAACATATTTTAATCAGACTGAAAATTTTTCAAAATTACTCTTCAGCCTGTATAATGCAAATAAGAATCATGATATAGGACACAGACCCTAGATATTTAAAAAATTAGTTTAGCTAATATATTTCCCTGTGAGTTACATTATAATATGTAAAAGGAAGAAAATACTGAAGTTTCAGAAAATCTAATTCTGTTAATAAACATCATTTTTATGATCTATGAATAAAAAAAGGTGAGCTCCTTGGAAACAGACTTTATAAGGGTGTATTTATGGTTAAACACATATGTGAAGTGTTGGACACAGCTTATACACGTATGTACATAAATGCATACTAAAACAAAAGTTATGTAATTTCAGGATGAAAACTTAGGAAAAGTGCATGTTAGAAAGAACTAGGTGATAACTCATTAAATGACGTTGTTAAGCAGACACTGTGAGAGGTGAGTCCAGGAGCACCAGGGAGATTTCCTTTCAATGGAGGGAACTATGTAAATGAAACCCCTGGAAATTAATGCCTAGCTCTACATACATAAATCTAAATTTAACTGACAGGGTCACATCATTTCAATCAAATCAACTGAACAAGAATACTCATAAGAAGATCTATTTCATATTTTATATAGTGCAACTTATGGAAATGGGGAAGTTAAAATAGCAACTTTTATAGTTAATTTTAAAGATGCTGGGTATAGCATTGAAATTGAGACATAAAACAGGACAGCCAGACTTACAAATGAACAGGTATTTGAAATCAGATCTTTTCAAAAATATTAAGGCTCTGCAACTGCAGTTTGGTTGGCTGTCTATGTGATGAGCATTTGCTAATTCACCTTTCCAATCGTCACGCTCTGAGTCCAGAGCATAGACCATGCCAGTATGTGGCTGCAGCCAAATCACTCACCTATTTGAGCCCATTTATTTTCATACTGAAATGAGAATCTTAAAATAGAAGATTCTAAAACAGATTTTAAAATTCAGAATGCATTTAATCTATGCCATACTGAATCAAGGCAGAAGAAGAACAAATACAAAAATGAAAGCATTTTTTGATGAATACATCAAAACCTATTGATTTGAGTGAGTGCTGTTTTTGAAGTAATACTACTAATAATAAAATGGCCAGACTTAAGTACTGCTAACCATATGCCAGATATTGTCCTTCTATACACATACATATCAAACCTCCTAAAAACCATATGAGGTTGACAAACAAAACACAGAGAGTTATGTAACTAGTTAAGTGGCAGAGTTGGGAGTCAAATCCCAGCAGTTAGATGCCAGAGCATGTCCATTATTGAGCCTGGGTTCTCCAGCCTCTCACAACAGGCATCCTAAGCAGTTCTGAACCCATACCAGCCTCTATCATTTCAGAATGAATTAAACCATATTTCTGGTACACCTGCTTCCCCACTTTGCCATTAACCTTGCCAGAACCCACTTCCTCAATTCAGTTTATCCATATTCTAATTACCATTTAGGACTATATCCAATTCAACTCTTGTCCCAAACCCTGCTCAATTCAGCCACAAGACATAATGGTGAAGGATTGGAGTTTTTTCTGGAGTTAGACATATCTGGTTCTCTTTGACATCTACATCTTTAAAAATGGAAAGAATAATAATAATTACTACTAAATTTATTGATAGGATTTCATGCAAATAAGCCTCAGTGGAGTGCCTAGTGCTAGAATCACTTTAGCTATCTTATCTGACTCTGCCTATTCAAAATGAACTTTTCCACATTTGTATGTGTGAAGAATTGTATTAGAATCAGTTTTTCATTCAACAAACTTCCTTGAGGATATGAACTTTGTGAAAAAGGGAAACATAGGACATCTTTTGTCTCTGCTCACAGATTGAGGAGACAAATATATTAAAAGTCAATCATAGTATGATTCTTTCAATGCTATGTGAGATATATGCATAAGAACAAAAGTGTAGGGCAGTAGACAGTTGGATAAAAAAGCTCCTTTTTGAAGCATAGAAAGAGCATTGTTTTGGAGCTAGTCATTCCTGAATTAAATACTACCTCTGTCAATCTCTAACTTAATCTCTAACTGAGGCTTCAGCTTCTTCATCAATAAAATCATGTATTATATATTTAAGATAGTGATTATTTTTATATGATAGGCAATCATTTGTAGTAGCTGAGATGTTCAACAACTTGATGTCCTAATTGACATTTGATGAATCTTTTGATCTTTTATAGAACCTCTCACAATGTCTAACTCGATAGATTTCCAATATTTGAATAAATACCTGCATGCTTGTGTTAATTTACCTTGCCCCTACATATCTAAGTTGAAAGCCTTCACTGATGAAGAAGATTTGAGTTTAGTGTCACAAATGAAATTACCTTTGTTGGAAACCATGGCTTCCCATTTGCATTAAACCTAAGTAAGTTCAACCAAATGAGGTAAAATAAAAATGTTAAAAGACTTTAAAAGTTTTGTGATCAATCCCTTTCATTGTAAGAAGCCTTCGGTATGTCCTAGAAAATCTGTGTAACCCATAACAAAGCAGGAGCCTGAAGAGAGCTGAGAAAGAAGCTAATAAAAAGCTACTTTGTTTATCTGTGGCTAACCCTTCTATTGGACTCTTGCTACAAGGAACTTATCATTGCACAAAATGATGCATCTCAGTCAATAGAGGGTAGAGGCTCAGGACATTCAGACCTAGAAATCCAGGAAAATCTAAGGGATGTATTGGTCCATCAGCCAGTTGCTTGATGGTGATGTAACTAATAGGATGAGTGAATTCAGAAAGAAGTGATCAGCAGTAAAGTCACTAATGCTACTAGGGAACCCATCAGTAATAAAATCATTATACTATTAGTGAACCCCTGAAAAGAACTTTTAAACATGGCAAAAGAAGTCACCAGCCCTGGGCTCTAAAGTCCCATATTAGAGTCCCTCAGAAAAGGAAAAGTTATTGTTCAACAAGTGGCCAAAAAAGTCACATGGCCCAAAGAGTAGTGAGAGGCCACAGAGGGAGGAAAAGATATTAATTTTTTTTAATTTTTCAATTAATGGACATTATGTTAGATTCAGGTGTACAACATACTGGTAAGACATTTATATACCTTCAATAAGCTTGTACCTACCTGGCACCATACATAAGTATTACAATAATATTGGCTATATTCTCTATGCTGTACTTTACATCCCCGTGACTACCTTGTAACTGCCAATTGGTACTTCATGATCCCTTCACCTTTTTCACTAGGCCCCTAAACCCCCTTCCATCTGACTACCATCAGTTTGTTCTCTGTATCTATGAGTTTGCTTCTGTTTTGACTGTTCATTTACTTTGCTTTTTAGATTGTACATGTTAAGTAATATTGTATGGTGTTTTCTGCCTGACATTTCAATTAGCATAATACCCTCTAGGTACATCTTCATCGTTGCTAATTGTAAGACTTTATTCTTTTTTATAGCTGAGTAATATTTCATTCTGGTGTGTGTGTTTGTGTGTGCGTGCGTGTGTGTGTGTGTGTATTACATCTTCTTTATCCAATTGTCTACCAACAGACACTTAGGTTGCTTCCATATTTTGGCTATTGTATATGAAATGCCCTTCTTTATCTTTTGTTATAGCCTCTGTTTTAAAGTCTGTTTTGTCTGATATAAGTATTGCTACTCCAGCTCTTTTTTTAATTTTCATTTTCATGTCATATCTTTTTCCATCTCTTTACTTTCAGTCTCTGTGTGTCTTTCGATCTAAAGTGAGTCCCTTGCAGGCAGCATATGTAAAGATTTTGTTTTCTTATTCATTCAACTACCCAATGTCTTTTGATTAGAGCATTTAGTCCATTTACATGTAAAGTAATTATTGATAGATATGTAGTTATTTCCATCTTATTATGCATGTTTTTTAGTCTCCTTTTTCTTCTTCTTCTTAAAAAGGTCTCTTTAACATTTCTTGTAATACTGGTTTGGTGGTGATAAATTCCATTAACTTTTTCTTGTCTGGGAAGATCTTTATCTGTCCTTTGATTCTAAATGATAGCTTCGCGAGTAGATTAATCTTGGTTGGTTGTAGGTCCCTGTTTATTATTTTTTTAAATATTTTACACCAATCTCATCTGGTCTGCAAATCTGTTAAAAAAATCAGGTGACAGGCTTATGACAGCTTTACAGTACGTAACTAACTGCTTTTCTCTTTCTACTTTTAAGATTCTCTCTCTCTTTTTTTTTTTAACCTATGGGATTTTAACTATGATAATTCTTGGTATGGATTTCTTTGGGTTCATCTTATTTGGGACTTTGTATTTCCTAGATTTTCATGTCTATTTTTTTCATCAGGCTAGAGCAATTTCATTGTTATTTCAAATAAGTTTTCAATTATTTGCTTTCTCTCTTCTCCTTCTGGTACCCCTATAATGTGAATATTGGTACGCTTGATGTTATCCCAGAGACCCTTTAAATTGTTCTCCTTAAAAAAGAAAATCTTTTTTGTTGTAGTTTTTGTTTTTTTCAATTGGGTATTTTATGCTACCTTTTCTTCTAACCCTCTGATTCGATTTTCTGCTTCATCTATCTGTTGTTGATTACATCTAATGTATTCTTCATTTCATTATTTTAGTTTTTATTTCTGACTTTTTTTCTTTTTGTGGTTTTTATCTGTTTTTGTAAGTTCTCACTCATTTTATCTATTCTTCCCTTAAGATCTTTGAATATCCTTATAACCAGTGTTTTTGAAGTCTGTATATGGTAGATTGTTTTCTTCCATTTAGTTTAGTTCTTTTTCTGGAATTTTGTCTTTTTCTTTCACTTGGGATGTGTTTCTTTGTTTTCTTATTTTGGCTACTTATTTGTTTGTTTCTGTGTACTAGGTAGACATCTACTATGTCTCCCAGTTTGGGCAGGGTGACCTAAGTAGTAGGTGTCCTGTGGGGCCCACTGGTGCAGATGCCATGGTAACCTGAGTAGGGTGCTACAGGGATGTCCCTATTGTGCATTGTGTATGTTTTCCTGTTATAGTTGAGCCTGGATTACTGTTTGCTCATCAGTGGGTGGAATTGTCTCATGAGTACAAAGAATGACTTGCAGTGCAGGGTTGACACCATGAAGCAGGATTTGCTGTAGTGCAACTCTGGTGCCTATTGAGTCCACCCTTTGCGTGCATTGTTTGTGGAGCTAACTGTGCCATGCTCTAAAGTGACCTGAAGCCAACCCCCCAGTGTGTTGGTTCTGGAGCTTCTTGGTATGGTCTCTGTTCCAGGCCCAATCCAGCTGTTGCTTGTGCCTGGCCCAGAGTCACATGGTAGGGGCTACAAAGTGTTATGTATATGGTAGTTACTTGTGCTGGATTTGAAGGTACCAGGGAGCAGTTAAGCTATAAACTGAGGGTGACTGCTACTAGTACCTGTGGATGCTCAGCAAGAACTTCCAGCAGACTTAGGCCAGCCACTGCTTGTTTTGGGTTTATAGACCTTTGACAAACTTCATGATAGTTCACAGCATGGGCTGAAGCCAACAACTTGAAAAGAACAACAGCTGAAAGAGACTTGGTTTGGTGTGTGGATTAGGTAGTACAGGGTCTCAGAGAACGCTGAGGGTTTGTCCAGTGTTGTTGGTCAAGTTGACGAAAACTCAGATATGGCACTCCCTGAGCTTACTGGCTGTGTGGGAAGGGTCCTTCAGCACCACTCTCTGGCACAGAGCTATAGCTCCTGCCATTTCCCTGAAGCCAGACAATGTAGTTCCTTCACATATGTCTCTGGTGCTTTCCAAGCTGCTGCCTCAGTGTTGGAGTTCAGAGTGAGTGAGTCCATCAGGGAAGTTTGTATGCAAGCCCTTTAAAAAGACTGACTAGGACTCCGAGACCACCTCCCATGCCCACCCAATGGAATTGTTTTTTATTTTCACAGTCAGATGTTGTGGAAACTTCTTTTTCTGGCACTGGTGATTCAGTCTGGGAAGCCCAGTGTGAGGCTGGGACTTCAAGCTCCTCAGGGGAAATCTTCAGAGCCCAGATATCCTTCTGACTTCTTAAATGCCACACATGTGTGGCAGCATCTCAATTTGTATCTCTGCCCCATCTTATAAGTACTCATGTGGCTTTCTTTTTATACCTTTATTTATAGAAATTTTGTTCAGTTAGTCTTCAGGTGGTTCTATAATTTAGTTGTAATTTTGATGAGGTCATGAGAGTAGGTAAGCACAGCACTTATCTACTTTGCCATCTTGTCTGAAAGTTCAGGGGGGAAAGATATTAAAGTGTACAGAGAATTTACAAAAATGAAAAAAAATAAAGTGTATAGAGAAATAGACCATGAGAAATAAAAGAGTAGCAAAAGTAGTAGCAGTGGCAAGAGTAAAGAAAGTTATAGTAAATAATCAAGTTCTAGTTCTGTAACAGTTGAATGCTGAACTCATACAAATCATTGAAACATACAATCCATTGGAAAAATGTACAAATAATTTAAGGAGGCACTTCATAGTAGAGAACATCTAAATGACCAATAATCACATGAATAGATTCTGAACATCATTAGTCAGCAGAAAAATATAAATGAATACCAAAGTGACACAACCAACCGAATATTAAATTTAAAACAAAATTTAAATAAATCTGACAAAACCAAGTATTGGTGAATCTTCATGGCAACTTCATTCAAAATAGCTATAAACTTGACAAAATTCAAATGCTTTCCACTGGCAGAATAAATTTTAAAATTGCAGCATATTGTTATTACACAGAAATGAGAAATAATAAACAGGTACCCACAACATGAATGGATGTCACAAAATTATATTAATTGAAAGACTTAAGATAAATAAAAGTAACTATTATAACATTTCATTAATATAACTTTTCACAACAGAGAAAACTATTTCATGGGGCCAAAAGTCAGAAGTGTAGTTATTATTATAAAACAGTAATGGTAAGGAATACAAAGGGAGAATTCCGGAATGCTGGCAATATTTATTAATTGATCTGAGTGATAACTATAGGAGCATTTGTAATTTTTACACAGGGGTAAAATATATTGAGGTGTACACTTAAGATTTCTTCATTTTACCCTATGTATGTTATTTTTAACAAACAAAACCAAACAAGAAAAGTCACTGCTGCCACCCAGCTGGGAAAAACCATGAACTTCAATGGAAGGACAATTTAAAAGAGGAGTTGGCTGCCTTGAAATTTAATTCTAGACACATGCATTTAAGAGGTTTTCTCATTGCCTAGTGATACTGTATTAATCTACATTGTCTCATACATGTAAGAATTAATTACATATATGTCTAAGATAAATAGTTTAACCTATTAGGGTTTTTGCTCATCTCAATTCATTTATTTTGTCTTTTTGAAGTTCTAAATTAAAGAAACCTAGTAGGTAATTTAAACCTGGAAGTAAGTTCTAATAATCAACTTAATTATTCTCTAAAAAGAAACATTGCATTTTTAACTGCTTACATTTCCAATTTTCATGGTAATTTCCCCCCAAGATATAAATATTACCAAAATTCTTTAAGCAACTAACTACATATGTCAAGAAAATTGGAATTAAAAAACAAATGACCAAATTCTACCTCCAAAATTGCTCATGGACAATAACTACTATTAGGTATCTTTGGGTAACTTGCATAGGTAAGGTCCATAGGGCTCATTGTGAGGTTGTGACTCCATCGTTCCACTTTCCCTTGTGTGATACTTGAGACTCTCTACCATGAAATTTCATATTTTTGAGAACCAGAACCATTCCTTGTCTGATACCTTGTTCTTCCTTGGTTCTATCTTGTGTTTTCTTCACTTAATCTCATTCCAGTCATGATTTACAACAGCTTACAATAATATAGTCACAAACATAGAGATAGATGACATTGTTGATTTTTAAAAGACTACTAAGAAGAAAAAAGAAGTGTTGGTACGTAAAACTGAGTCAACATAAAATTTTAAAAGATGAATCATTAAATGCTATGTACTTTCTTGGGGCTGCATCTATATTTGGCTCTCAGTTTTTTAGTAGCCAACTGTGATACTGGGCATATGGTTAATGCTCAATGAGTACTGAATAAAAATTAGAATGGAGGTCTGAAATGGTGGCAGCATAACTGAACTCTACTCCTCTTATGAGTATATTGAAATATACAACTATATATAAAGCAAGTCCTCTTGAGAAGCAACTTAGGGCCAACTGAATAACTTCTACACAAAAAAAAACAGCAGAGAGGGAGACCATTAGAGAGAAGGCTGAAAAACTATGGGAGCTCTTTGGAATCTGAAGAAACTTCTGGGATTAGAGGTGCTTGTAAGCACTGTTGTTTATGGTCCATTTCATATAATAGGGAGGGCGTGAGTTCTATTCAGGTGCCTTGGCCTGCCTGTAAGATTACTGAAGCATGTTCCCAGCCACACTGTCCAGAGGCCATTTTAGATCCAAATAAAGGGAGCAAGCATGTTCAACAGGGTCATGCCATATACACTGTCCTCACTGCCTGAGGCTGTTCCAGCCTGATAAGCCAGCACCCAGGCACCACAAGTGCCCATATAGCTCCAATCAGCCTGCCCAAACTACCAGGGATACACAGCCTGCATAGAGGTTATTTCTACATGAGACCACTTTTTGCACAACAAATAAGAGACCATATAGAGAAGGCTGGAGAACTATAGGAAGTCTCCTGAATCTGAGGGAATGCTTCAGGATCAGGGATGCCAGTAAGTGCTAATGTTTATGCCCATCGTTATGTCAAAATGTTGTATGGTGCTCTGCCTTACCTGCAAGATTGCTGCAGCATGTTCCTGACCTCACTTCCTGGAGCTCATTTTGGCTGTAAACAAAGGGAAAAAGCAGGATCAACAAGGTATTACCACACACACCTGGCCTCCTTGCCTGCAACCTCTCCAGCCCAATAGGCCAGTGCCCCAGATGCCATAAGTTGCAGCCCAGCTCCAACCAGCCTCCAAAACCACCTGGCACACGTAACCTACTCAGAGATAGCTGCTATGCAAAGCCACTTTTTCAAGACTGAGAGAGAAAGCTATTTTATCTAATTCATATAAATAAACATAGAAAGTAAAACAAAATGAGAAGGCAGAGGAATATGTCTCAAATGAAGGAATGAGAAAAATCCTTAGGAAAAAAAAAAGAAAGAAAAAAAATCCTAAGGAAACAGAGATAAGTTATTTGCATGAAAAAGTATTCAAAGAAATGGTCATAGGGATGCTCACTGAACTTGACAGTGGAATAGAGAAACTTAAGGAGAACTTTAATCAAGAGTTAGAAAGTGTATAAAGAAGCCAAGCAAAGCTGAAGAATACAAAAACTAAAGTTAAAAATACACTAAAAGAAGTCAACAAGAGATTAGCTAATACAAAAGAATGGTGTGAGAAGGACCTCTGAAAAACTTTTCTGAAGATTATATTTAATAAAACATCTACAACTCAACTAAGGACTCTACTCAATACACAATCACAGCTAAGGAACCTGCTCCTTGCATTAAAGGACCTGCAGATGGGCATTAAATTAAACAAAGAAGAAATAAAAGGGGAAGTGCAGAGACATGAGTTGAGCATGGGTTCCCACTTGGAACTCTACCAGTGAGGGATGGAGGAGGATAAAGGTGGTGGGGGAGAATTCCAGACCACACTCAGACTGTGGGACAGAGGAAATGAGACCCAGAGGCAGAGATGTGAGATACTGCAAACAGATCTCACTTTGGCCCCCAGGAGATGTAAACAAGTCTGCAAGATGCAGCACCCCAACTGCATTCCAGTTCCAAGAGGTGGGCAACTGATGAGGCAGTGAGGAGCCTCAGTGTGACCTCCCTCCCGCCGGAAAAGAGGAGAGAGAGTGCTTTGTGTGTTTTTCTTGGTCACAACCTGCACAGTCTGAAAGACCAGAATACAGGACAGCTGACCCTTAGGCTCAGGGCAGAGTCCTCAGGACAAACCAAGAACAGAAAATTATAATTACTTCCAAACTACCTGCATGACCCCCTTAGACCCAGGAAGAAAACAAAGTGAGAACACCTCTCCCCCAGAGATCTCTGCCCACCAACAGGGAATATCAAAGAAACTGCAGCAGTGAGTATTGGGTTAAGGAGCAGAATATCTACAAACAGAGAGGCTTCCCAAATAGGAAACCAGAGAAAGGGAGTTCAAAATAATTTCAAGCAACAGACAAAAATGTAAAACAGATAGAGACAGATGACACATCAAAAACAGAGCTCAAAGCAATGACTACAAAAATGCTTAGAGAACTTCATGACAATTTCAACAGAGAGATAAGTATAAAGGACGACATACAAGCTATTATAAAAGACAAGACAGAGACAATGATTGCATTAGCTGAAATAAAGAATGGAATAAAAGTCACCAAACTAGATGAAGTAGAAGAACAAAGTACTAATTTGTAAGAAAAGTCAACAGAATAAGCCCAATCAGAACAATAACTTAGAAAGAAGAATTCAAAAAATGAGAATGGTTTGAGATTCCTCTGAGACAACATTAAGAATGAAAACATTTGCATCATAGGCCTACCAGAAGGTACAGAGGAAAAACAAGGGATCAAGAACTTAATTGAAGAAATAATGGCTGAAAATTTTCCTAACTCGGTGAAGGAAATAGACATCCATGCCTAGGAAGCACAGAGAGTCCCAAACAAGATGAAGCCAAACAGGAACAAACCAAGACACATCATAATTAAAGTGGCAAAGGTTAAAGAAAAGAGAAAATTCTAAAAACAGGAAGAGAAATGCAAGTAGTAACATGTAAAGAGTCACCCATTTGACTCTCAAATGATTTCTTACCAGAAACTTTAAAGGCCAGAAAGAAATGGCAGAAAATATCCAATGTGATGAAAACCAAGTATCTACAACCAAGATTAATGTACCCAGCAAGGCTAGCATTCAAAATTGAAGGACAGATAAAGAGTTTCTCAGACAAGGAAAAGTTAAAGGAGTTCATCACCATCAAACCAGTACTACAAAGAATGTTAGAGAGATTTCTTTATAATGGGAGGAAGGATGAGAGGATGGGAAAAATAAGGGAAAGGAATGGAGAAGTTCAGTTAATTGTTACAAGGCAATAATCAAGGATATATAGAGTATAACATGAGAATATAGCCAACAAGGTTGCAGTAACTTTGTGTGGTGTTAGATGGGTACTAGATTTGTTGGGGTAATGGGAGGAGATCTGGAGGGATGGGTGAAAAAGGGGAAGAAATCAAAAAGTACAAACTCACAAACATAAGCACAGGGATATAAAATGCAGCATAAGGCATATAGTCAACAACATTGTAATAACTATGTGTGGTGTTAGAGGGGAACGAGATGTAGTGGAATGAGGATTTAGTAAGTTATATAAGTGACTCATCCCTATGCTGTACACCTGAAACTGTTATAATATTGTATGTAAAATGTAATTTTTTAAAAAGTGAAGAAGTTAAACACTATTAAATATGCTTTACAGGAAAAACTAAAGAGTCTTCTTTAAGAATAATGTAAAAGGTCATAACCACAAACAAAAATATAGATGAAAGGAAAGAAAAACTAAGAGATTAAAAAAAATTACTAAGCATGGCAAATTCAAGAAGATTGAATCTATATCATGTCTTTTTCAACTACAATAGCAAAATACTAGAAATCAACTACAAATAAAAAAGAAAAAGAAAAAGAAAAACACACACTAATATGTGGAAACTAGTACTAAACAAACAATAGAGAAAATAGGAAATCACACAAAAATTTATTTTTTTATTTTTATTTTTTTGCAGTTTTTTTTAAAAACTCATTTTTATTGTTAGACTTATTGGGGTGACATTTGTTAGCAAGGATTACATAGGTTTCAGGCATACAATTTTTCAGTGCATTGTCAACTTGTATAATAAGGTCACCACCTAATGTGACTTCTCTTTCCATCACCTTAGATTAAGCTCCCCCCCTCCTGTCTCACCCCTCTCCTTTCTCCCCTCCCTGACCCACTCATCCCCAAGTAAACATTAAACTATTGATTGTGTCCATGGGTTATTTGTGTTTTTGTTCATTTCTTTTCTCTTTGTTGCTTTCAGTTTTATATTCCGCATATGAATGAAGTCATACAGTTCTTTGATTTTTTCTGTCTGACTTATTTCACTAAGCATGATGATCTCCAGGTCCATCCATTTTGTTGCAAATGGCAATATTTTATCTTTTCTTATAGCTGAGTAATATTCCATTGTGTTTATGTACCACAGTTTCTTTATCCAGTCATCTGTCACAGGGCACTTTGGTTGTTTCCATCTTCTGGCCACTGTGAACAGTGCTGCGATGAACATTGGGGTACATAAGTATTTGTGGACAAAAGTTTTCAAGTTTTTGGGGTAGATCCCAAGAAGGGGGATTGCTGGGTCAAATGATAACTCCATTCCCAATTTTCTGAGGAAACTCCACACTGTTTCCCACAGTGGTTGTACCAGTTTGCACTCCCACCAGCAGTGTACCTGAGTTCCTTTTTCTCCACATCCTCTCCAGCACTTGTTATTCCTGGTCTTGTTGATAATAGCCATTCTCACAGGTGTGAGGTGGTATCTCATTGTGGTTTTGATTTGCATTTCCCTGATAGCTAATGAGGATGAGCATTTTTTCATATGTCTGCTGGCCATTTGTATTTCTTTGTGGGAGAAGTGTCTGTTTAGTTCTTCTGCCCACTTTTTCATTGGGTTTCAAACAAAAATTTAAAAACTACTTTGAGACAAATAAAAACAAAAACAAAAAATTACAATATGTATGAGACGTAGCCAATGCAGCTCTAAAACAGAAGTTTATTGCTATACAGGCCTACCTCAAAAAACAAAAACAAAACAAAACAAAACAAAACAAGACAAATAATCAAACTTTACATCTAAAAGAACTTTAAAAAAAAAAACAAAACTAAAAGTAAACAGAAGAAAGAAAATATTAAAACCAAGCATAGAAATAAATGAGAGATTAAAAAATAATAGAAAAGATCAATAAAACTGAAGCTGTTTCTTTGAAAAATAAATAAAATTGATCGATTTTTAGCTATACTCATAAATGAAAAAGAGAGAGACTAAATATATAAATCATAAATGAAAAAGAACTTACAAAGGACACAACAGAAACACAAAGGATTATTAAAGAATACCATGAACAATTACCTGCCAACAAATTTTACAATGTGGAAAAAAATGAATAAATTTCTAGAAGCATACAACCTTCCAAAAGTGAACCAAGAAGTAATAGAAAATCTAAACAGAATGATTTCCAGCAATGAAATGAAAGCAGTAATTGAAAAACTCCCCAATAGCAAAGGTCAAGAATGAGATAGCTTCACAAGTGAATTCTACCAAACATTTAAAGAAGAATTAGTACCTTTTTTAAAATTATTCCAAAGAAATTGAAGAGAAGGGAATGCTTTTGAACTAAATTTATGAAGACAGCATTATTCTGATACCAAAATTAGACAGACAACAAATAAAAAAATTACATCACTTTCTTAAACCATATACAAAAATAAACTCAAAATAGATTAAAGACTTAAATGTAGGACCTGAAATCATAACACTCCTAGAAGAAAACATATGTAGTAAACCCTTTCACAGGATTCTTAGCTGAATCTTTTTCGATATGTCTCTTCAGGCAAGGACAACAAAAACAAAAATAAATAGGATTGTATAAAACTAAAAACTTTTTGTGTAGAGAAGGAAACCATCAAGAAAATGAACAGTCAATCTACTGAATATGAGAAGATATTCACAAGTGACATATCTGATAAGGGGTCAAGATCTAAAATATATAGAAAACTCATACAACTTAATATCCAAAAAAACAAACACTGCAATTTAAAAATGGGAAGAGGAACTGAAATTACATTTCTCCAAAGAAGACATACAGATGGCCAATGTACATAGAAAAAGATAATTCTCAGAGAAATGCAAATCAAAACCACAATGAGATACCATCCCACAACTCTCAGAATGGCTCCTATAAAAAAAATTAACAAGTAACAAATGCTGGTGAGGATATGGAGAAAATGGAATCTTTATATTGGTGGAACTGCAAATTGATGCAGTCACTATGGACAACAGTATCGAGATTCCAAAAAAATTAAAAACATGGAGATTCCTACTATGCCACCCAGCAATACTACTTCTGAGCATTTATCCAAAGAATGCAAAAGCACTATTTTGAGAAGGCATATGCACTCATATGTTAATTGCAGCTTTATTTACAACAGCCAAGATATCCATAGGTAACATAGATAGAGTTATGGATATATAATCTATGATTTCACTTATCTATAGAATCTAAAACAAAAGCAAACAAACAAAAAACTGTGTTTTTAAAGTTTTGAGGCAGCTACTGGTAGTGGGGCACTACTTTCAGATAAAAATATCATCATCCAGTATCTGAGGAAACCATGATTTAAAAATACCCAGCCTTGGGTAATTTTCCTACACATTTGGTCAGATCAGCACAATGTTAAATTCTAAAATGAGACTCTCTATAGATCTCAGATCTTTCTCTATGCCACAGGTATTCTGTCCTGTGAAAAGTAGCCAATTTATCCTCCCATGCTTTCAGTTCTAGTTTTTCAACTCAAGCAGTTTGCCTCCCTTGGGTTACCACATCTCCCTCTTCAGTTACCCTCCCTGGGCCACTGCCATAAAATCCTCAAAACAGTAAGAAAGTAGTATCAGAAAAGATGGCAGTGGCAGCTTAGGTGTATGCTACACCTGTTGACTCCCAGGACCATATCAAAATTATAACTAAATTATACAAAAATCAATCTTAAGAGTCATCTGAAAACTAACTGAAGCCACTAACTGAAGACTAAGGATTTAAAAAAGAGGCCCTATTAAAACTGGTAGTAGGAGGGGCAGTGATGGAAAATGGATTGTTAAACACCAAAAAAGGACACCTCAGTGGCAGAGATGCCCCCTGAAAAGGAAGGAGTTCCAGCCCCACAAGGCTTTTGAGCCATGAAGTTCCGAGCTGGGAAGAGAAATCCCCATAACATCTGTCAGTAAATATCATCAAGAACTCTGTCTGTAAATCCCTGTGCAATGAAAGGCAACTGGGAACCCAGATATCCTCTTTAAAAACCCAAACACAGACTCACTCACTTGCAAACACTGACCTGGCCTCCAGTGGAGGGCAGCAGCTGGAGAGGCATGAGAGACATATGTGGAAATACTGAGTTGTGTGGCTTTGCACAAGAGCTGGAGGGATAGCCACCAATATCCCCGTGTGGAGCCTCACAAGTAGCCTACAGAAGGGCACCATCTTTTCTACCTTGAACCTTCCCACAAAGGGCCAAATCAAAGACTGCATTAGTCTGGTAAAATTCACATGTGTGCACCACAATGGTCATGCCCTGGGTTCCTGTTCCATCCAGCTAATGCTGCATTGCCTGGGGCAAACTTGGCTTCTGGGTGGCTGGTGCCACCCCACAAGCTGTGAAAATATTTTATAGCAGCAGAAGGCCCGTGATGGTCTGGGGTACTTTAGGTTGTGGACAGTCAGCCACAACTTATGCGGCAGCTTCTCTTGGGAGACTTTTGGGGATCTTCTGGCCCCAGGTGAGTAGTTCATAGCTTCAGTGTTATCAGGACATCCTGCAAATTAGTCATAAGCCCAGCTCTGCTGCAAGAACCAAATCTGCATTGACTTAGGAAAAAACCACCTGCTATGCCTCATGACTCCCTGAGACACTGTCCTGCCTAGCTAGTGCTGCATCGCTGGGGACACTCTCAATGCAGAGTCCACTGGCTTGGCCCATGCATCTTACGAATCTTTCAATGGCTGAGCCTAATGGGAAGCCAGCAGGTGGTAATGTATCTAGTATAATCCTAAGCCTTTTGCTAAGCTACCCCAGGCCCAATACTTGCGGCCAGCCTCAGTTCACAGTGAAGCCACTCCCACATGTCTCTAGGTCTAGCACAGGCCGCCAACAAACAAATATAGCTTTGTAGATCCTACCAGACAGCCCTGAGCCAGTCAGGCAAGGCTGAAATTGACCAGCACAATGGGCCTTCCCAAGATACACCAAAAAAGATGCACACAGAGGCCATCTGCAAACCACACCAGAGCACTATCCAGTTAGGCTCACAAGTGGCATACAAAAGCCAGCTGGGCTTAATCTCCTTCTGAAAGGTAAGGCCCCACACAGCAGCTCATACTGGGTATAGACAATCCTCACAGCCAGTAAGCCTGGGAGTCAATTATACCCACTAATGCACCCAAAGTAATTAAGGTTCAAGTGCAACAACAGAATATACACAATACACAGTAGGGAAATACATTGATCAAGGATACTGTGCCACTGGACCACATTAAGACACATACTACATAAGGCCACCAGGCAAACACTGAGAGACATAAGAAATCTACCTAATGCATAGAAGCAAACACAGAGAGGCAGCCAGAATGAGGAAACAAATAAATGTGTACCAAATAAAAGAACTAAAGAAGCTTCCAGAAAACACAACAACAAAAAAAGAACTAATGAAATGGAGGTAACCAATTTACCAGAGACAAAGTGTAAAACACTGATTATAAGAATGCTTAAGGAACTTAGAACTTCAAAAAAGAGATAGAAAGTATTAAGAAAGCATAGCAATCATAAAAAGAACCAGTCAGAAATAAAGAATACAATAACTAAAATAAAGAATACATTAGAAGGAATCAACAGCAGATTAGATGAAGCAGAGGACAGATTCAGCAATTTAGAAGACATGGTAGGTGAAAATACCCAATTGAAGCAAATAAAAAAATGTAAATAGTTTAAGAGACCTTTGGTACAAAATCAAGTATAACAAAATTGGCAACACAGCAGTACCAGAAGGAGAAGAGAGAGAGCAAGAAGGAACTAAGAACCTATCTGAAGAAATAGCTGAAAACTTTCTTTACCCAGTGAAGAAAAATTGACATACCAGCCCAGAAGTCCAGAGAGTCCCAAACAAGATCATCCTAAACAGGCCCACACCAAGACACATTAGCATTGAAATGACAAAGGTTAAAGACAAACAAAGAATATAGAAAGCAGTAAGGGAAAGACAACTAGTAACTTACAAGAGAGTTCCCATAAGACTATCAGCTAATTTTTTAACAGAAACTTTGCAGTTAAGAAGTGGTAGAAAATATTTAAAATGATGAAAAACAAGACCCTAAAAACAAGACTACTCTATCCAGCAAGGCTATTATTTAAAGTTGAAGGAAAGATAAAGAGCTTCCCAGACAAGAAATTCATTGCTACCAAGCCAATATTACAAGAAATGTTAAAAGAACTATTTTAAGAAAAGGGTGGGGAAAAAATCATACAAACAAAAGAAAATAAACTATATGACTAATAAAATGACAATAGTCATGTACCTATCAATAATCACTTTAAATGCAAATGGATTAAATGCTATCATGAAAAGACATATGGTAGCTGAATGGATGAGAAAAGAAGACCAATGCATATGCTGTATACAAGTGACCAACCTCAGATTGAAATACACACATAGACTGAAAATAGAGAGATGGAAGAAGATATTTCATGCTAATGGAAATGAGGAAAAAGCTGGGATAGCACTATTTATATAGGGCAAAATAGACTTTAAAATGAAAACCATAATAAAAGACAAAGAAGGACATTACATAATGATAAAGAGATCAGTTCAACAAGAGGAAATCACCCTGATAAACATCTCTGCACCTAACATAGGAACATTTAAATATATTAAAAAATATATTGACCAAAAGAAAAGAAGTAATTAACATTAACACAATCATAGTAGGGGACTTAACACCCTATTGACAGCAATGAAGAGATCTTCCAGGAAGAAAATCAACATAAAAACAGTAGCCTTAAATGACACTCTAGACCAGATGGATTTAATTGATGGTTTTGGAACACTTCATCCCAAAACAGCAGTGTATACACTCTTTTCAGTATGTATGGAGCATTTTCCAAGGTAGATCACATGTTAGAACACAAAACAAGTCTCAATAAATTTAAGAAGATTGAAATCATATCAAGTGTCTTTTCTGACCACAATGGTATGAAACTAGAAATCAATTACAAGAGGAAAACTGAAAAACACACAAATATGGGGGGTGGGGGCTAACTAACATGCTATTAAATAATGAATGGAATGGGTCAGCGATGATATCAAGGAAGAAATCAAAACATACCTTCAGACAAACAAAAATGAAAACACAACAACCCCAAATATATTCAACACACTGAAAGTATCCTAAGAGAGAAATTCATAGCAAAGCAGGCTAACCTCAAGAAATAAGAAAATTTTCAAATAAACAGTCTAATTTTACACCTAAAGGAACTGGAAAAAGAACAGCAAAAAGAGCCCAAGGTAAGCACAAGAAAGAAAATAATAAAGATCAGAGCAGAAGTAAACAAACTAGGGCTAAGAAAATACAAAAGATCTATAAAACCAAAAATAGTTTTTTGAAATGATAAACAAAACAAACCTTTAACCAGACTCATAAGACAAAGAGAGAGAAAGAAAGAGAGAGAGAGAGAGATCCCAAATAAATAAAATTAAAAGTGAAAGAGAAGTGACAACAAACACCACAGAAATACAAACAATAAAAAAAATTTAAGAAAATACTATGAGTAACTATAAGCCAACAAATTGAACAATCTGGAAGAAATGGATAAATTCCTAAAAGCATACAATCTCTCAAGGCTGAATCCAGAAACAGAAAATCTGAATTGACCAATTATGACTAATGAAATTGAATTAGTAATCAACAAGCTCCCAACACAAAAAAATTCTGGACCAGGTAGCTTCACTGGGGAATTCTACCAAGCATTCAAAAATGAATTAACACCTATTATTATCAAACTATTCCAAAGAATTCAAGAGGAATGAAGTCACCCAAGCTCATTTTATGAGGCCACCATAACCCTGACACCCAAATCAGAAATAGACATTCCAAAAAAACCAAACCAAAACAACCACCCCCCAAAACTATAGGCCAATATCTTTAATGAGCATAAATGCAAAAATCCTCAACAAAACATTAACAAACTGAATCCAGCAATACATTAAAAACTTCATACACCACGATCAAGTGGACTTCATTCCTGGTATACAAAGTTGGTTTAATATCTGCAATTCCATTAATGTGATACATCACTTAAACAAGATGAAGAATAAAATCATATGGTCATATCAAAATTTGCAGAAAAAGCATTTCACAAAATCCAACATCCATTTATGATTAAAAACTCTCAGCAAAGTGGAAATAAAAGTAACATATCTCAACATAATAAATATCATATATAACAAACTCACAGCTAATATCATACTCAATTAGGAAGTTAAAAGCATTCACCATCAGGTCAAGAACAAAACAAGGATGTCCACTTTCACCACTTTTTTTCAACACAGAACTGAAAGTTTTAGCCATAGCAATCACATAAGAAAAAGAAATAAAAGGCATCCAAATCAGAAAAGAAGTAAAATTGTCATTATTTGCGGATGACATGATACTATGTATTAAGAACCCCAAAGATTTTACCAAGAAACTGTGAGAACTGATAAATGAATTTAGTAAAGTATAATAAAATAATACAAAATTAATATTCAAAAATATTAATTTTTATACACCAATAACAAACTATCAGAAAGAGAAATTAAGAAACAATCTCATTTACAATTTCATTAAAGCAAATAAAATATCTAGAAATAAATTTAACCAAGGAAGTAAAAGACAGGTATTCCAAAAATTATGACATTGAAGAGAGAAATTAAAGAGGATACAAATAAATGAAAGTGTATACCATGATCATGGATAGGAAGAATTAATATAATTAAAATGCCCACATTACCCAAAACAATCTACAGATTCAATGAAATTCCTATCAAAATATCAATGCAGTTTTTCACAGAGCTAGAATAAATAATTCTAAAATTTATATAAAACCAAAAAGACCCTGAATAAATACAGCAATCCTGAGATAAATGAACAAAGCTGGAAGTATCACTCTACCTGATAGCAAATCATAATACAAGGCCATAGTAATAAATACAACATGGTATTGGTATAAAAACAAACACTTAGAATAATGGAAGAGAATGGAGAGCTCAGAAATAAATCCATGCCTTATATGACCATTTAATCTATGACAAAGAAAACAAGAATATACATTAGGGTAAAGATAGTTTATTCAATAAATGGAATTCGGTAAACTAGATAGACACATGCCAAAAAAAGAAAAAAAAAAAGAAACTTGACCACCTTCTTAAGTCATATGCAAGAATAAATGCAAAATGAATTAAAGTTGTAAATATAAGTTTCAAAACCATAAAACCAAAGAAAATATAGGAAGTAAACTCTCAGACATTAATTACCCTTCGTAATGTTTTTACTGATACATCTCCTTGAGCAAGGGAAACAAAAGAAAAAATAAACAAATGGAACCTCATCAAAAAGGAAACAATAAAAAAAAAAAGACAACCTACTGAATCTGAGAAAATATTGGCCAATGATGCATCCTATAATGGGTTAATTTTCAAAATTTATAAAGAATATAACTCAACACCAAAAGAACAGTCAATCCAATTAAAAGATGGGCACAGGACCTTCATAGCCATTTCTCCACAAAGGCCAGCAGATGGCCAATAGACTTATAAAAAGAGGCTCAAAATCACTGATCATCAGAGAAATGCAAATAAAAACCATAATGGTATGTCACCTCATACTTGTCAGAATGGAAAATATGAAGAAAAAAAACCTTTGTGCAATGTTGGTGAGGTTGCAAATTGGTGTAGTCACTATACAAACCAATATGGAGGTTCCTCAAAATTTTTCAAATAGAATGACCATAATACCTAAAAATCTCACTTCTGGGTATTTATTCAAAGAAAACCAAAATACTAATTTGAAAAGATACATGCATTTCTATGTTCACTGCAGCATTATTTACCATACCCATGGCATGGAAGCAACCTAAGTGTCCATCAGTAGATGACTGGATAAAGAAGATGTGTACAAGTGTATATATACTCTGGATAATTACTTTGCCATAGTAAAGAATGAAATCTGACCTTTTTGTGACAACATGGGTGGACCTAGAGGGTGTTATGCTAAGTGAAATAAATTAGAGAAAGACAAATATCAAATAATTTCACTTATAAGTGGAATCTGAAGAAAAATAAATGAACAAACAAAAGAGAAAGAAACTCCTAGATACAGAGAACAATCTGATGGCTGCCAGGTGGGAAGAGAATTGGGAGCTGATTGAAAAAGGTGAAGGGATTAAGAAGTACAAATTGGTAGTCACAAAGTTGTCACAAACACGTGAAACAGTCTGGGGAATGTAGTCAACAATATTGTAAAAACTAGATATAATGTCAGATGCATACTAGATTTATCAGGAGGATCACTTCATAAATTACATAAATACCTAACTACTACACTGTACACCTGAAATTAATATAAAATAATATTGAACTATAAATAAAGAAATACATAGTCATGGGATGTAAAGCACAGCATAGAGAATAGTGTCAATGGCATTATAATAGCTATGTACGTTGTCACATAGGTAGTAGACTTGCTAGATATATCACTATGTGAGGTGTGTATATGTCTAATCCCTATGTTGGATTATACAACTGAAACTAATCATAAAAAATGTTCTCTAAAGAAACAAAACAAAACAGAAACAGATCCACATATAGAGATCAAGCTGATGGTTGCAAAGGGGGTGAGAGTTGGGGGAATGTTTGAAGAAGAAAGAAAATTAGGAGAGTCACCATAAAAATAACTGGGAATCTATACCTAGATTCTTTCCCTTTCTAAGAAACTTTTGATTGTTTTTTTTTGTCTTAGCTTATTTTAATTTGTGAGTTTAAACCATTCTGGTTCCACAAACCCTTTTCTTTGTGATCTCCCAAGATTCACAATTCCATTTCTAGCTTGTTCTTATACTTTGTATTTAATAATTTGTCTTTGGGATACTTGAGACTATACTGGTGAATAAATATCGACAGCTCTCCGTTACTTACCAAATTTATTGCAAATTAACATATATCAAAGTGGCTTTTTAAATAGTGGTGACAAAATAGAACTACTAAAACAATTTATAACTTACCTTAGGTTACCTTGTGTAAAATTTTGTAGGAGTTGGACATTATATTCCATGTATTTTCTACTCAAAGAGACATAGGTTAATTATATATGGGGTAGTGAATAAAAAGAGAATGAGCTGTAGGGTGTGCAAACTAAAATGATAACAATGTAACAATTGTTATCTGATAAGTAGGAATGGGGCAATTAGTGTTTTTCTTTCTACTTATATTTTTTAATATTTTTTCATAGAATTTGAATTTCTCTTGCAATCTGAAAGCACATAGTAAACAACAAATACTCATTGATAATACACTGTATTTTTCCATGTATAAGATGATACTTTTGTCTAAAATTGTTAGACCACAAATTGGGGGTCATCTTATACAGGAGTAACCAGTTGATGTTGATTTCTGAATGTTGAGTGAGAAAAGTAGGGGTCATCTTATACATGGGGGCATCTTATACACAGAAAAATATGGTAATTACCCCAAAATACCTTTAGTACATAAATCTTCAACTTTCATGTATTATATAGAAACCCACCTTTAATTGTTACTGCTTTACAATAAGCTGAAAGGGATAGCTGAGAATGTAATAGTAAATGAATTGACCAGACAGCATTTCTCTACATAGCTGCACCGTCTACACGCATCTGTGTGCCCTCTAGCACCTGACTGCCTCTCCCACACTATTTACACAGATAGATAAGATCTTATTCTATATGTGGCTGATTCAGGGTCAGCATTCAGGTGTGGTAGTGCCTAACATAGCTGCCATTGGTGTTTTATTCTAGACAGCTCAGCAAATATATAAAAAGCAAAAAGGAATGAAGAAAGAAAAACTAAAGTCCCTGTTCTTGATATAGGAGGACTTAGAGCACAAATCTCTATTAGCGTTAATGGCAGTTCCATGCCTGAATTCCCTCCCACGTTCACCCAGGTTAAATGAAAACATTTCAGAGCCTCCTCTCTAAAACATATACAGCAGCAAAAGTCTTGTCTTGTTAGACTTTTCTTTATGTATCCCCACCAAAACCCTGTATGTAATATGTCACACTCATTACATTTGACTAGAACAAAGTTGAATGATTTTTTTAAACTCTCAAATAATAGTTTCTTAATTAAGTTGGGTAATTGTGATTCAAGAAGGATGTTAGATTTCTAGTCAGGTAGGGCTCAGCTCAGTTACTGATGGAAGAAAAGTAAGATACAGATTGACTTTCAGAAATCAATGCAAAATAATAAAATATTAAAGAAGCAGTCTATCAATAGGACTGCTGTAACAAAGACGGCTTGTTTTATATTGATTAGCTACTGTTAAATAATGCATCACTTTTTCCCAGCAATAAAGGCTCTAGCAGGGTTGTTTTTGGCAAGGGATAGTTGGACAGAATTGAGCAATCAATACTGGAGCTGTAAACACACTTGAAAATGCAGTTGCTCGGCACATGTCAAAGTAGTTCTCAGGCCATGAAGCTGTGGTGACCCAGGAGAAGGTTCATAGACCACTGCTGCACAAAACTCTTCACAGCTTTCTCTGGAGAGCACTAAAATTCGGTTTCTGTTAAGATGTAAATAACTGAAGATGTTATATCTGAATGCTTTCACAGGTGAAATGAGTTATGAAGAAACTATCAGCCCCTTAGAAGATACTGGATGCATTTTCTACTATTCAGTTATCAACTATGTTGGCAGTTATCTCCTTGAAAAATCACCCTGCAGTAGGACACTTAGCTCTATGGTTCTTCTTAATTTTATTATTTTACAGTAATTTAAAAGCAACAGTATACACTGGAATTAAAAACTAGGTACATCATTATTATCTTGAGGGTGCAAAATCCTAGCAATTTTTTAAATGTAGCAGCAGTAAATATTTTCAACTCCCATGCTCTCTTGTGGAGCATTTTTAGTTGAGTTATAGATGTTTTATTAGTTGTAATGTCCCAAGGAGTTTTTCAGAGGTTACTTTCATGCCACCATTTTGTTGCTCCCCCAAGAAGTCTTCATTTAATTTTTCTTTCACATTATTTTAAATTTTTATTTTTGCATTTATCTCTTTAAATGTCTAACCACTGTCCTATACACATAAAACTAATATAAAATAATAATGAATGTCAACTATAACCAAAAAATAGTAGTCACAAGTATATAAAGTACAGCATAGGGAATATAGTCAATAATATTGTAATAACTATGTGCAGTGTCAGATGCGTAACACATTTATTGGGGTTCTTGCTTTGTGAGGTACAAAAAAGTCTAATCACAATGTTGCTTTACATAGCTGAAACTAATTTTAAAAATAAAGTACAGAAACACAGATACACACACACACAAAGATGCCTATAAGAGTTCTAAGAGTTCTAAGAAGAAATATCAAGTGATATTTTAAAATATAGTTCTAGATTTCAAAAATGAGTTCAGATTTGAAACTAAAAGTTAGGCTTAACTGGAGCACACTGATGAAAGGCAGTGTCCAGCCATAAAACACAGGACTTGAGCAAGAATAAAATAATAATATAAAGGGAATTCATCAGAGGAAAAGGGAGACTAACATAAACTGATGCTAAGAGAATCATTCTGACTTCTGCCTGGAGAAACAATGGGGCAGAATAGAAGGTAGGAAATCGGTTAAGAGGCTACCATGGTTAATCTGGGTGAAAGATTATTATGGCTAATGACATAGGAAGAATAGAGATGCAAAGATATGAACTAATTCAAAAGGTACTAACAGTTTGCAAAGAATAGCCACAGACTGCTCCAAGTTCATGCCTTTAAACAGTTGCAAAATTGGGCCCAAATAATTCTTTCTAAATGGGATTCTAGTGCTCTTCTCAATATGTTGCCTATATGCCAAGCTGGGAATATTTATCAAGTAAGTTGGCTATCTCTTGCTGCAGTTATTGTCACCAGCAATTATAGCTTCTCACTCAAGGCATTGAGAAACCATAAAAACAGTTAAGTGAAAGACCTGATTTCAGGACACACCTAGACCAGGAATCCAAAATGGTCATTAAGGATGTTGGAGTTTAAAAAAATGTCACATAGATATTTTAATGTCTTTTATACTCAAGTGCATGAAGAAAATTGGATAGTTTACCCTTGCTTCTTTCAGTAGAGCATTTTTATACCACAAGTGTAACTAGACATGGCAAAATGAATCATATAACCTCTGCATACATTTGGTTAAGGGTACGTAAGCCTTGTGGCTGACACACTTGACCACCACATGGCATAAGGCCAACAAAATACTAAACAAGCCTGCAACAGATTTCAGGAACTCCTAGAAATCGTTTAATCACAAACATAAAGTTATAGAATTAATTTTCATTGTCAAATGTGTTAAAAGAGAAAAATTGGAACCTGTCAGTGTATTTTGAAAATTATATAGTTGTCTGGGCTCTAGTAAAAAAGTGTAATTATACAAGACTTTCTAAATGCCTTTCAAAATTGTTATTTCTCCTTCTGGCTCTGTAGCCCCTGTATCCACTGCCTTTCTGAATCTTTTGGTCTTGGAGTTTTCACAATGCCTCCTTCCTCATATAGCTATTCATTCTTGCTATTTATCTGTACTTTCAACTTTCAGTTTTCTCAGCTTATATGTAATTGCATTTCACACTTAGAGAGGAAATGACTGTTGTATAATAACTCTTTGGGTTCTTTGCATTAGACATAGGGCAACTTTGTTTTTTAAAATGAAAACTGAAACAAATCATCTAGTGGAGAATTTATTTAAAAGGCAGACTGTATGAGCAGAGAGCTCTCCTTGAAAATCAGAATATGTGACTACCACAATACTGTACCTATCATATGGCTGAGTTGCAAAGTTTAGACATAGTAAATAATTACTTGAATTTTTAAGTTAATAGATTTACTAACACAAAGGAATTAATGATTTAGGAGTAGAATTTTGGACTGTATAAAAGTGGATCTTCTCACAAAATAATACACTATTTTACCTCAATTTTATATGCACATAAGATCAGCCCTAATTCTGATTTAAACACACACACACACACACACACACACACACACAAGTCTTATAGGGCATGGTGTATATGTGTGTGTCTGAGTTGTATATAGGTATATAGGCACTAACCTTTAAAGAGTAGGTTCTCTGCTAGATAATAGGGAGAAGTTAATGTTTAGTAAAGGCAAGGCTCAGCTCAGTTCTCAAGAAGACAGCTAGATAGAGATATACTTATGCAGACAAACCTAAATAGAATCAATCATTTACGTTGGGATATCTAAAGATTATCCTTATTCATATAGATAACAAACATGCGTGGTGTCCAATTTACAGTCTAATTGCTAATGTGTCAAGAAATTAGAAACAAAACAAAATGTCTGGTGCACATTTGTAAAAAAAGACACAAAGGTTACATGTACTAAACAGGTTACTTAGTGTTAATATATTTTGGAGGGAAGGAAGGAGAGGTCTGGCTGGAGATTTTAAATTCACATTTGTTTTTCAGAAGTAAGTTTTCCTAAGGCATGTATGTTTACGTATATTCATTTAGACCACAAAGAATATAGTTTCATGTCCTATAATGAAGGAGGAAAAAACTAGAGACTCTTGTCACATTTTCATCAACCAATCAATATAGAACCCAGTTTTATATGTGTTTCTGTTTCAAGATACCTTATTTCATATAAAATGTTACTTCATTAACCTTGACCTCATGGACAGAAGCAGTATAACTCATGCCTGAATAAAGCTTATCTAATATACATATTTTCCCCTTAAGACACATCACAGCTTTTCCATTTTTAAGTACATTAGATTGTGTTTCAGCACTATGCTTGAGGGCTATTTTAAACAGTGAAATCATCATGAACCAAAAAAACACCCCACAAAAATGCAAAAATAAAAGAGAGAGTGATTTTGAACAGACTATGCAAAGAACACTTGGTTACAGTATGAGAATTGAAAATGGAAGGCAAAGTATACCCTTACTGGGTTTCAGTTGGGACCATGTGTGTTGGATAACTCATTCTTCTGCTCCGTGCATGGCTCTAAGTGATGTGAAAAACACCACTAGGCATGATTTGGGTATTACAAACATATTTTAGCAAGTAAGTGAAATAGCAAATGGGATTTGTAAATAAGGAAGTTCAGCTATATATGAAAAAAGCTGTGATCAGACATTGGACATCATGCAACACGGGAAGAAAAGGAACAAGGAAATGAGCTTATTTCATTGGTTGCAAGGAGGGGTGGGAATACCCAAATGAAGCTAGGATGGCTTGGTGAGCTAAGAAGACAGAAACAATTCAGTGCAGCTAATGAAGCTGAAAGTTATGAGACAAAAATACCAGAAAATAAGGACACGTGTTACTGAGGAATCCCCTATGTCTTGGCTGAGTACTGACCTAAGTAGATGTGAGGAGATGTCCATAAGGTAAGAAAGGAGCTCCAGAAAGTAGGTAGTCGAGCAAACATTTCTCAGAGCTAACACAGGGATGGAAATAATTCGTGTTTCTTCAGCCAAAGTAAAAAGATCTCAAAATACTTAGGGCACTAGGAAACATCCTCAAAAGAGTGTAGCTATTGCAGTGGGAAAAGTTATCCCAAAGTAGAGACTGCTATGGATACGCCATACCCAAGAGAAAAACCAAGCATTAACAGGATAGATGCAATCTGCAACTGAGTGCCAGTACAAAAATGAACATTTTTAATGGAATAAAACAAAATCCTGCACTTAGCACATAAACTCATTATGCCTCATAATCATTAGGGATTTACCAAGCAAACAAAGAAGCAAAAATATGCACATAACATGAGGAAACTAAATCAATAATAACAGGCATAAGGGGCAAAAACAATGGAATTACAAGACAGAGCTCTAAAACAACTATTATTATAGAAATACGCTTAAGGATGTAAAGAAAAATATGAGCATAGTAAGAAAATAAAAAGAAGATATAATAATGATTCAAACAAAACTTTCAGAGGTGAAAAATTAAAAATCCAATAAAATTTATAGAAAAATACAGACAAACAGTAGAGAGTTCAATATTCTTCACTCAGTAATTGATAGAACAAATAGACAAGTAGTCCAAAAAATCTGTAGGGATATAGTTCTGTAGCTATTATAGAACTTAAATTCATAGTTTAAAATATCCCCCAAAGAAAATTCCAAGCTCAGCTAGTTTAACCAGTGAGGTCTTTAAGAAAAACGTGTATGAGTTCTACAGACATTCTTTCAGAAAATAGAATTGCAGGGAACATCTCCCAATTTATTTAATGCAAACAGCATTACCCTGCAAGGAAAACCAGAGAAAAAGACATAATAAGAAAAGAAAACTATAGCCATAAATATAAACATGTGTAACAAAGTATTAACAAATTAAATGCACAATATATAAAATAGATAGCATAGCATGAATAAGAGAGGATTATACCAGAAATGAAAGGTTGGTTTAATACACTGTGAAATGAAACAGTGTAGTCACTATAATAATAGAACATAAAGAAATATGTGATTATCTCATTAGATGCACCAAAGCACTTAAGAAAATTTCCATACATACTCATCATAAAAATACTTAACAAAATGAAAACAGAAAGAAACATCTTCAAACTGATTAACACAAAAATAAAAATCTGTAGTTAACATCTTTCTTAGTGGAATACTGATTATTTTGACCGAGAACAAGGTAAGAATGTTTTATGATTGTGCTAAAGAGCCTAGTCAGTGCAATGGGCAATGGAAAGACACCAAAACTTATGGATAAAAAAGAAAAAAGTAAAACTTTATTTTCAAAGAACATGATTGTTTAGCTAGAACAATCTTCAAATCAACCATTAAGAGGAGTTTAGCAAAGTCACAGGATATAAAAATCAATTTAATTCTTTATATCAAAAAAAATATTGAAGTTAAATAAACAATAACATTAAAAATAAAATGCTTAGATGTATGTTTAACAAAATTTGTGTAAGACTCGTACATTGAAAGTTTCGTTTTGAGAGAAATTAAAGAAGGCCCTAATTAAGCAGAGGGATATAACATGTTATTGAAATAAAGTGCTTGATATTGCCTAATGCCAAATCTCCACAAAATTGATCCATACATTCAACATGACCACAATTATAATACCATTAGGAAATACGACAAGTTGATTTGAATGGAAATTTATTGAACCTGGAGTAGCAAGAAAAAACAAATTGAGAAAAAACCAATTTGGAAGACTTCTAGTACGTGCTTTCAAGACTTACTAGAATGGTACAATAATCCATAGAGTATGGTACTAAAGTAAGGATAAAAAAATAGCTCAATGGAGCAAATTAGAATCCAGAAATAGACCCATACTGATGTAGTTAATTGATTTTTGGCACAGGCATTACAGCACTTCAAAACTGAAAGGAAAGTCAATAAATAATGCTGAAACAACTGGATATCTATGTTTTAAAAAAATCTCAAATATTAACTTATATTACATATAAAAACTAAATAAAAATGTATTATAAACCAAAATGTAATCGAAAATAAAAGAACATCTTTTTAAACTTGAGTTAGGCAAAGATTTCTAACAGAACACAAAAACCTTGAAATACATAAAATTTTTTTTGATAAACTGGACTTCAAAAACACTAAAACCTTTTACACTCCAGGAGACAATTTTACGAAAATGAAACTGCAAGCCATAGACTTGGAGAAAATATTTGTATAATATACCTGTGATTATGGACGGTATCTAGTATATATAAAAATAGTGTTTAAAAATTATTCTGACACTTGTTAAAACAGTAAGGAGGACTTTACTCAGCACATTTCAATAGGTGTCAGGGTTATTACAATTGGGAAGAGAAATTGGGCTCACCTCCATTAAGCAGAGTGAGGGGTAAGTGGTTGAAAAATTTCTAAGAGGAAACATAAAATGTAAGGGGATAGTTGCTAAAGTGACTTTACAGGATTCTTGCTAAAGGCAAGACAAGGGCTTATCCATCAAAAAAAGGAGATGAGGAATTTGATTAGAGATCAGTGGTGAGCAGATATCAAGGATAGAAGATTCACTCTACACTGACAGCAGAATTCTTGCCATAACTGAATTGGGAAGCCTAAAGATAGGGCCCAAGTCAAAAAGAGACCAGAGGAGTCTGTCTAAAATTTGGTCAATGACAGTCTTTGTCAACACTCACAACTCAATATTAAGAAAATAATTAACAAGATTAAAAGAAAGAAAAAATTTGAACAGACACTTCATCAAAGATGGTACAAAGTGACAAACAAGAACATAAAAAAGATGTTCAACATTGTGATCCCTTAAGGAAATGTAAATTAAAACCACAATAAGATACTAAAGTTGTTCTAGAGGGTTTTAAACTACAGTGTTGGATAGATATGGAGCAACTGAAACTTTCACACTTTGCTGTTGTAAGTGCAAAATGGTATCCACTTTGCAAAATATTCTGGTACTTTCCCTCAAAATTAAACATATACTTACCAGTTGAACCAGAAATCCCACACCTGGATATTCACTAAGATAAAGAAAACACAAGAAATTCACCAAGATAAAGATAATTTGTCCACACAACAAATTATAACAAATTTGCCAAACCCAGAAACAACCAATGCTAATTATCTGATGAATGGATATGTTGTTGGATATCCATCCAATGGAATACTATGCAGCAATAAAAAGAAATGATCTTGTTTGATCACAATTTTCCATGGGGCTCCTGTACATCTTGTGACAACTTTTAAAGGATGTTTGTATGAAAAGCAGTCTGGGAGAATGGAGATAGTGTTGGCACCATGACACACATAGTATCTTCCTCCAGGTTTAAAGCTAGACAGTTTTCCTAGAAGATTTGCTGGAAGATTCAGAAGCTCAGAGTTCCTCTCCTGTGTCACAGACCCAACGCACTTGGGGACTTGGAGGGAAAAGAGAACATGATGAAACTCATGCTTCCTGCTGTGTCATAAGTAATGAAGTTCTTCATCTCTGACCCAGCAGTCCAGTGTCTTCTGTCAGAATCTAAGAAACTGTGGCAGGCTCACTTGTTAGCAGGCAAGCAGGGTAAAATTGTCAACGCTTCACAGCTCTTTACAGAACTACTGATAAATGAAGCAGCATGGATGGATCTCAAAAGAATGATGCTAAGTAATAGAAGCCACATAAATGACTAGTTACTGGAAATTCTAGGAAAGGGAAAACTGTGATGATAGAGAACAGATCAGTAGTTATTATATAAGGCTCAGTTTATACAGAAAAATTGGCTACCAAAGGGCAGGAAGGAATTTTGAGGGGTGTTTTATACATAGACTGTAGCGGTGGTGCAGCTGTACTTTTCATCAAAGCTCATTAAACTATGCATTTAAAATGGTGAATCCATTATATTTAGTTTGTACCTTAATATGTCTTATAAAAATGTTAGTAAAAATGAAACAAGACATCTTTATTTTCAATATTCTGAATTAACTTTTAACATATTTTATGCTATTTTGCTTAATTTTCTAAAGGTCAATAACCAATTAATCCCTCAAACTCAACAAAATGGTAAGATAATTTATATATATGTTTTTTGGAGTCATCCATTTTGCAGACATTTGTCTATCTTCTATGGATGCCCTCTCTTTAAACCAGGTTTTACCCTGGAAATTTACTTCCAGGTCCATCTTAAGGCAAAGGGAATATCAATTTCAATTATTTTCATGGTTCCCTCTACCTTCACAATGTATTTCTTTTTGAAAAAACCAAGATATAGAGAAAAGCAAAATATACAAAAAGGACACTATGATCTCTGAGCTATAGCGATCACTTCTACTATATCGCTCATTCAATGCTGTAGGGCCCAGTGAAGTCCATAGTTCTGCTCCTGTGTTATATTGACCACTAGAATCTTTGTTGATGCTTAAAGTTCAAGTTCTTTGGGGCCACCCTTCTAGATTCTTCATGATGCTATCCCCACTGAGGAACTGAACATAAATGCTGTGTAGCATGGAAACACAGATCCTCAACATTTGAAGAACCTACAAACATCTGCCCTTGTCCCAGTCTTAGGAATGTCACTTCTCTCTCCTTTTCTCAATCTATTCCTCAAAAACACTCCCTGTTTTCCATTCTCACACACTCTACAATCCTAAACTTTCCCCCAAAAGATGGGAGATTATCCCCAATCAATGTTCTTATGACCTACACATTTACAAGGGACAAAAATATAAAAGAACTTGGAATTTTTCTTGGAATGGAAAAGTAAAAATATAGAAAGGAGCACAAATAGTTTTATTCTTAATTATACAAGGATTAAAAGAAAATAAACATTAACATCTCACTGTATTTTCTTTCCACATTCTCATAGTTTCTATTATAGTCTTCAATTAAACAACTTATTAGATCTGTATTCTTGGCCCTGGGTCCCAACACATTTCTCTGAAATCTCCTTAACACTGAATCTCTAAATTAAGGATTCCTGAGGGAAAAAAACAACTTTATTCCCTATGAAGTATATATTTTAGTTGAATATAGTATCTTGATTTTGTAACTTTGCAAAGCCAAGTATGCAAAGATTAGTAGGTTCTTGAAAAATGAAGAGTATTTTAAGATGTATTTGGTCAATACAATAACATGGGTTTCCCTCCCAATCTTGGCATTTACTTCATTCTTCACAAACCACTGCTCTCAAATTATACGCTGTCCATAATGGACATGGATAAAATGGACAGTCGGTCATAGCAGACGAAAACAGATTTACCCAAATAACTTATTACATTCAAGACCTTTTTTTTCTGTTTATAGCCAACAAAAACTTTGGCTGCATTTGACTTGTTCTGAGTTTTTCCATATATTAATATTGTTTTTAAAAGAATAAGAAAAATTTAAGGATAGAAACAGCAATAGTGATGTAATGTAATTTGCTTTTATGTGGTACACTTAGGCACTAAATTCTAGTAACTCAAATTTGTGAGATACCAGAAAGTTAGGTGCAACTCTCTAAATTAAACCAATAGACAAAATCCTGCCATGAGATAGTGGCTTTTATTGATAGAGTGCAAACTCTCCAGGACATGACTATTCTTTGGGGTAGCACTTATGAGACATGTCAACTTCTAGCAGTGGAGTACAATCAGAAGAAAACCTATCCTGTGACTATGTGACAGTGGTCTGCACATCTGCCTTTTAATGTTTATGATTCATATAAAAAATTGCAGTATGGTATCCCAGAAATGTGGGTGAGTGGAGCATTGGGAAAGCTGAATGCTAGAGCTGGTCTACCTACCAGGTGTCAACTTTGTGCAAATCCTTGCATTTTCCTTAACTCATTTTCTTCACCTGTGAAAGTACATGGTTAGATTAGATACTGTGTGAGGTCTCTCCCAATGTTAAAACTCCAAGGTAAAAAATGATTATATATACTAGTCATCATTCTTATCATTTTATGTATGTGAACTAAGTTCTTGCAACCATCCCTTAAAGTAGGAATTATTATTTCCATTATACACATAAACAAAAGTATTATAACAAAACTTCCAGTTCAAAAGTAAACCTGCCCAAAACCCGAATGCTTTATTTGTATTGCCTCAGAATCATCTCATTTCTCTCCCAGCCTCATCCTGCTTTCTCACTCTTCCACACAGACCTGAGAGTTATCCTTTGGATCACCAAAATTTGGATAGCTGTGCACTTGGAAAAAGTGACTGAAATTAAGGAGATGAAGCTTATAGATAGAGTAATGGATTCATCAACTCCAAGAGGAAGTTGTGGATAAACTCTATCACAAGTATCATGCACATAAGGAAAGAGGAGATTCAGGGCAAAAAATACCAACAATAAACCAGTGTACAAAAGGAAAGCTTGGAGATGGTAGTATTCATATCAGTATCTGTTTTCCCTCCACTCTCAGGAAGGGGATTGCAATTCCTTGTCCCGTGGGAGTCAGAATTGATCATATGACTACTTTTGCCAATGAAATGTGTTGAAAATGAAGTGGCAGAAGCTTTAGTGGACTTTTTGCTGCGATAACTCTGCCACTGTAACCTGCATGCTTTTGAGAGGCTGTCCTGGCTGCCTGGCTACCATAAGAGAATGGACAACATGATAACTATACAACCTAACTGTGAAATCAATCTCTTTCTTCTTCAGCACAGATATGAATGCATGGATCAGAGTAAGGAGGGCTCAGAAAGACAAATGCTAAATAAATGCAGAACTGTGTCAGCAAAGCACTCCTCAGAGAGGGTGGGGGGAAAAGTTAAGTGCCAAATGCTAAGAGATTACAGTCATGCATTCTTTTCATCTTGTTGAGAGCACTCTCAAAGAAGAGTAGGGACTCATGTCAGACTAAAGAGGTTGGTGTCAGTGCAAATGCAGGAAAATGAAAATAGTAATGCAGAGAATCATTTTTTATTAAATTAAGGGAATAAGACAGATAAAGTTGCATAGGGAGATAGGTAGAATGGGTAACCTTGGAGCAACTTGTGCATGAGGGAACTGGCAGGGCATCTCACATTTACTGGGCGAGCATGCAAAGGAACTTGGATTTTATCACGGCATAGAGTGATTCAGAGTATGAAATGCAAACATTAAAAAATGACAGGGTTACTTGTGAGTATAGTGTACATCAATCATTTTTTTCTAAGCATACGCATTTTTCTCTTCTGCTATGTATATTCCTGAATGCTTCTTCTATACATGGGTCACATTCTCATAATTTTAATGGGCGTACTTACAGATATACTTGCACACAAATACGTTTTTTTCTCGATATCTGAATCAAAACTGCATCCAAGAGTATCTTAAGTAAGTTAAAGGTCAGTACCCAACCTAAAGTTTGAATCCACACTTTACCAGTTAGTACTATGTCCTGCTATTGAAATTATTTAACCTCTTTTTGCTTCTTTTATCTATTACCCAGCCTCAATACACACACACACACACACACACACACACACACACACACACACAAAACATTTATATAATCCCATTGAAAATTTTAAAGCTATTAACATATGCTCCAAATTTTTTCTATAAGGAAATCTATATTTCTTTTTCTTTTTTTGTAATTTTTAAATTTATTTTTATTGTTAGACTTATTGGGGTGACATCTGTTAGCAAGGATTACATAGGTTTCAGGCATACAATTCTACAGTGCATTGTCAACTTGCTGTATAATAAGTTCACCACCTAATGTGACTTCTCTTTCCATCACCATATATTTAGCTTCCCCCTCTCCTCTCCCACCCTCTCCCCTTTCTCCCCTCCCCTCCCCACTTGTCGCCAAATAAACATTAAACTATTGATTGTGTCTATGGGTCATTTGTTTGTTCATTTGGTATTTTATCTTTGTTGCTTTCAGTTTTATATTCCACATATTAGAGAAGTCATACAGTTCTTTGTTTTTTCTGTCTGGCTTATTTCACTAAGCATGATGATCTCCAGGTCCGTCCATTTTGTTGCAAATGGCAGTATTTCATCTTTTCTTATAGCTGAGTAATATTCCATTGTGTATATGTACCACAGCTTCTTTATCCAGTCATCTGTCGCAGGGCACTTCGGTTGTTTCCATGTTTTGGCCACTGTGAACAGCGCTGCAATGAACATTGGGGTACATAAGTCTTTGCAGACAAAGGTTTTCAAGACTTTTGGGTAGATCCCCGGAAGAGGGATTGCTGGGTCATATGGTCACTCCACTCCTAATTTTCTGAGGAATCTCCACACCGTCTTCCACAGTGGTTGTACCAATTTGCATTCTTTAAAATCGTTTGTTTGCTGGTAGAAAGTAGGGAATGACACATAAGAAAACTTGCTGAAAATGCAAATCATACATGGCAAAAGCAGTAAAGAAGGTTCCTGACTAATCACACTTCAAACTCCTGTACAGAAAGCCCAGATAGAACATAATGAAAAAGTATTATTCCTTTTATAATAATTATGCTAACATTTTTATAAACAGTGTAGATTTTATGCCACCTGTAACGAATCCTATATTTTATGACACATTATTCCCTTTTTCTAAAAAATGAGTACTATACAACTAATTTGAAATGTATATAAATTTAATTTTGATTTGTGGTGACATCTGAATTCTTGAAATTTAATATTAAAACAGAGTTGATGTTAGTAACAGCTTTATAAGTTTGCCAAATGTTTATGGTACTCTGGAAGAAAAAACCTGGGTTTATCTGAACTGTTGCAAACAGAAAGTGACTCAAATTAATTTATTGCATTGTCCCAAAGAGTATTATTAAATCTTGACTTTAATAATAGAATCCAACATTATAAGAATATTTTTGACACTGCATAAATCATAGAACTATCACAACAATTTTAATGGGAAGGTGCTTTAGAAACCACTCAGTTCCTCAAGTAAGAGGCGATTTCTCCAGAGCCATAATTAGAAAAAAATCAAAGTGAGAAGTATGAAATAAATGACTACAAAAAATTTTAATATTACAATCTCATTATTGGTTAATTATCTCATCAGTGAGGATACAATCTTTCCCAGCTTTAGTTTCTAATCATAGCTTTTTCAGTTGTACTCTTGCCTCATATAGAAAGAGCCCTTTAATATTGAGTTGATTAAGATTCACATTTATGAAAGTGCCTATTTTGCTCTGTGGTTTTACCTTCTTCTTCAGACAAAGTCTTTCTTGGATGCACAGGATGCTATGCACACCTGATGCATTGTAAAGAGTACTTTTATTTTACTCAATGTTCATGAGGTCATTATTGACAGAATATTGTTTTGAAGTAAAGAGAGCATGAATTATGAAACAATGTCCAAACACACAGGAAACTTACCTTACCCACTAGTGCACAATGTACGAGAGACAAACAGGGTGTGGGGGTTGGGGAGGGACTTCTATAAACAAGTCCCAGGCTACCCATAATGTCAAGAAGGTCATCATGCACTGGCAGATGTTTATGTCTATATACTTTCTCCTACTTACAGTCTCTGAAAGCAAAAAATTGATTAATAGAACATAGTTGACATATTTTTTTCTCATATAAATTGTTCCAAAGAATGAAATTCAAATTACAAAGAACTATCATATTATTATCATTATTTAAAAATTATAAGGGCTGCCAGTATAGAAATGGGAGGTGACAAGATGGCATTTGATCTAAGTGCATGAAAAGAAAAATGCTCAGAGAGAAGGCATTGAAGGAGTGTGTGTCTCTTGTTACTCACACTATATTTCACTCCAAATGAAAGAAGTGCTCAGGCTCATACACTGCTTGAGTGCCCCTCACAGAAAGCCAATTAGCATCAGTGCCCAGTGGCAGCCCAGCTCCAGCACAGTCTATAGGCGCTCACACATTACACCCAGCAGGAAGTTGTATTGCTGTAAAACTACAGCCACTGCTTTGATGGTGCAGGAGATCTTGGCCTTTTAAACGTATAAACAAGCTTTCTTTTCTAATCTGCACCATTAGAGGGAATGCTGTGAAAGCCTGTATTCTGAAATAGCCAGGTTTGCTCAGAGTCATGACAGTTTTCAATCTTGCTGCCAGTAACGGAAGAATAGCATTAAACTAAAAATAACATGGGTGAGGAATGTGCCTTGGGCACCTACTGAGGCCTAACGGGTTTCAGATTAATTTGAAACCAAGCAAAGGTAGATTTTCTCTCTGCTTTGGCTCTTTTGTGGGTATTGTAATCATGGGGAAAATTCATCTGTTTAATGAGCTCTAGGCACAGAAAAGAAACTGTGATCAAGACTAAAACATTCATCAGGCAACCCTATAGCTTTTCTTTTCTAAGTTATAATAAGTAATTCTCTATTGATTCTGTGCCATCCATTAGTAATTCTTTCCCATTTGCAATTAAACACTATAGTAAAAATAAATTAATAAATGCTGATCAGTTTTAATTTTTGGAAGATACTAATAAAACTAAAGACAGCTTATAAGAATCATATTCTAGACACTCTGTAACACAGATTTCTTGTAATGAATGAACTTATCATTTTCAGACTAATTTTATTGCTTTTGGGAGCAGTTGATTGAACTGATAGATAACAATTTAAAAATTCAAATAAGCCTTTGAACGTTTTGAAAACCTCTGAAACTTAAGATGTAGAAACCATCTTTCCAAATTTGGAGCTATTTCTTAACTCTCCTGTCGTTCTCAGGAGTTCCATTTACTAACATTGACATCTGGGAGAGCCTTAGCTTCGCATATGCTAAAAAATGAGGGAAAAAATAGTACTTCTAACAACAAAGCAAAGCATAACCCCAAAACCTGATGTTGCAACTATGGATGGGGTAAGACATAGAACAAGAATATGCAAGAGAATATCTGCGTCTCTGAGCTAAATATAAGATTTCAGTTTCACAATTCAAAACAAACTCTTTTCTAGTGGAGAAAAGAACAGTGGGAGAAAAAGGGAGCAGCCCCAGTATATTTGCAGTGCGTGAGCCATCATGGGTGAATCTATAGCAAAAGTGAAACAACAACAACAACAATAACAACAAAAATTCTTCTCTCCAGGTCCATAAATTGATTAGATACAAAGGTTTCTTTATAGCTTTACTGATGTTGGTCATTTTGGTATCATTAATTTCTTTTGTTAGTTTTCATGTATTTCTCTTCAAAAGATAAATATTAAAAGAATCCAGGATTTCAGGGTGGCTAATGTATACAATTTGTTTTATAACATTAAACATCTGATGTTATTTAGTTAGAAAATTTAAGAATGTGTTCAAATAGATTTATCTATCATGATATCAACTTATGATACAAAAAATGAATACCCAAAGGCTTAGAAAATAAAATGACCTAATTAACTAAAGATAGAACCTTTATTTTGCCTAAACTATGGTTGAAAATCTTTTGTAACTATTAACAATATAATAGATATATATCTTAATCATTTTTTTATATATGGAGTTTAATGCATTACTAGTAAAAGTAGGTATTTGATAAGTATATTTCAAGTTAAATAATTAAATCTTTCTAATGATCAACATTTGTGAAATGTCTCAGCATACATAATATTGACTTAATTGATATTATTTTCATATGCAACAAAAGATTCTATATGTGATATCTTATTTTTCTGTTTCATCCTTTATTCTTACAGCAAGTCCTACAAATAGAAAAGACAAGCCTTAGTATCTTATATTGTATCAGAGTTTATCACATATAGTCATACAAGTAGCAATTTATGTTGGATTTATATTGAGAAGACTGGTTTGTTTTATTATTTTATTTTCCCCTTAAATTTGATAAAAAAAAAAACAACACAGGCTAATTAATAGATTATCCTCAATTCTCTCTCCAGTTCATTGAGAGTTTACTGGGCAACACACACGCACACTCACAAACCCTCTTTAACTGTCTACAATTTTTATTCTTAAAATTTTTCATTTTAAGTCCCTTGTTACCTTTAAAAATTCTTAAAGACCACAACAAGCTTGAGTTTACTGTGAGTTATACCAAGCAATACTTATAATATTAGAAATTAAAACAGATTTTTAAAAATTATATTAATACATTTAAGAATAAAAATGATACATATTTTAACATAAACAACACATTTTATGAAAAAATGACTACATTTTCCAAAACAGAAAATTAATGAGAAACATGACATTGTTTTATATTTTTGCAAGTCTTTAATGTCTGGCTTAATAAAGACACCAAAGTTTCATAACTGCTTCTGCAATCCTTATGTTGTAGTATACTGTTCTGTTTCAAACACACAAAAACTCCAGCTTTACACATATATGTTATTCAAAAAGAGAGGATCATTTTAATGGCCTACTAAAATTTTTTATGGAAATTTTTAGATATGGCATAAAAATCTGACAAATGATAGTTTTCTAAATGTTAATTACAAAGTAGATATTAAATCCTTTCAATTAGCTTATTCTTTCTTTTACATTGAAATCCAATGATCTGTCTTATACATGATTTTGTAACATTATGCATTGGCAATTTGGAACATATTGGTTTGCCAACTTATACACATCTTCCAAATGTTTACATATTTTTAAAGTACGGTTGTTAATATTGTGAATGATCTCATCAGAATAGTGTTTTAGTATTGGGAAGCTGTCAAGTTCATAGTGGAAGATACAAGTTTGCCAAAATTCTAATTTTCATTTGTAACCTCTAATTTTCTCATTGGCCACAAGTACTTCCAGCTATTTTCTTAAAATAACAGGGTCACTTCCATTTTCTTACAAAAAATTTCATCAAAATATTCAAATTAAATGTGAGATGATAAATGCATTAATTAATTTGATGGAGGGAAATCCTTTCACAATGTATATAAAATCATCTCATTGTACACTTTATAGCTTATAATCTTATTTGTCAATTATATGTCAATAATGCTGAAAGAAATTTTTCTCAAAAAGAAGATAATAACCATAGTTTTTCAGTCATTCTTTCAAGTAAAATGACATTTCATTTTTAGCAAATGGCTAGTTAAGTTCACAACTTCCAGGCATGTCCAACCTACAGCCCAGGAAAGCTTTGAATGCCACCCAACACAAATTCTTGTAACATTATGAGTTTTTTTTGTGAGCTCTTTTTCAGCTCATTATCTGTCATTAGTATTAGTGTGTTTTATGTTTAGGCCAAAACAATTCTTCTTTCAATGTCACCCAGAGAAATCAAAAGGTTGGACACTCATGATAGACAGTCACACAGTGCTGTTCTTGGAGAAAACCATCATTCTGTTGTGTGCAATGCATGGGCTTTATGAGGACTTTCCATTTGGCCACATGAAATATTAGAAGAACATGCATCAGGATTGAGATTTAATACAGTTTATAGATTTACTGCTTTATCATGGGAATTCTTAAATGAAAATATATTGTGGTGAAAATGCAATGAGTACAGCACATTCTGGTGCTGTGGTCCTGATTTGTGCTCAGGTGCCAGCAAGCTCATAGCTCCCTTCCCCTACACTGCTTTTACATCATCATTGCATGTCAATATAGTGAAAAAGACAATGAGTTTATATTATTATGGGAGTAATTTGGACCTCATGGAACCCCTCAAAGAGTTCCACAGACTATACTTTGAGAACCAATAGTCTAGAAAAACAGAAAGTTGTTTATGAAAGCAGTATAATGTAGTTGAGCATATGAAACCGTACTGACCTGAATTACAGTCTTAGCATTTCTAACTAGGTTATCCAGGAAATTTTAAAAAATGTTTAGTTATTTCATCTATTAAATGGAATTACAAGTGTAACTGATTTTTATGGATTGGCAAAGTACTGCCCAAGGTGAAATCTCCTCCATTTTTTTTTTAATTTAGCCTCAGAGACACTGACTTATTTGGGATTTATTATCAGCTATCATGATTCTCAGCAAATTTAATTTACAAACATAAATGCATATTTCAATGCTACACAATTGAAAAATAAAGGAAAAAAAGCTGTCTTTCTCACCTCTAGAGTTGTGCTGTCCAATATAATAGCCAATAGTCACTTGTGGTTATTGAATAGTTGGAATGTGACTAGTCCAAATTGAGGTGTGCTTTACCTGGGAATCATATTTCCCTACATCTCTGTGTTTTGGTATGGCATCATTTCATTTCAGTCTCAAGGATTCCCTTCAGTATTTTTTGTAGAACACATCTAGTGGTAACAAACTCTTTCAGCTTTTGTTTATCTGGAAAAGTCTTAATTTTGCCTTCATATATTAATTGTTTTATTTATTTTCTTAATTTTTTTCAATTACAGTTGACATTCAATATTATATTAATTTCAGGTGTAAAGCATAATGGTTAGAAATATAACTTATGAATTGATCCTCCTGACGTATATATAGTACTCACTTGACACCATACACAGTTATTACAACATTATTTATTATACTATATTCCCTATGCTATCCTTCACATCTCTGTGACAATTTTGTAACTGCCAGTTTGTAATTCTTATTACCTTCATCTTTTTCACCCAGCCCAACAATCCCCATCCAATCTGGCAACCATGAATTTGACCTCTGTGTCAATAAATCTGTTTCTTTCTCATTTATTTATCTATTTTGTTTTTTTACATTCCACATGCAAGTAAAATCATATGGTATTTGTCTTTCTTTTTTTTTTGTCTGACTTATTTCATTTAGCATAATACCCTTTAGTCTAGGTTCATCCATGTTGTTGCAAATAATAAAATTTCATTCTTTTTTTGTGGCCAAGTAATATTCCATTGCATATACGTGTGTACTGTCTCTTCTTTATTCTTTGTCTGTTGAGTACTTAGGTTTCCAGATCTTGGCTGTTATTAATAATGCTGCAATAAATATAGGACTGCATATATATTTTTGAATTAATGTGTTGGATTTCTTTGGATAAACACCCAGGAGTGGAATAGTTGGGTCATTAGGTAGTTTTATTCTTAATTTTTTGAGAACTTCCATACTGTTTTCCATAGTGGCTATACCAATTGACAGTCTCACCAACAGCGCATGAGAGTTCCCTTTGCCAATACCTGTTGTGTGTTAATTTATTGATGACAGCCATTTAGACAGGTATGATGTGATATCTCTTTATGATTTCAGTTTCAATTTCTCTAATGATAGTGATGCTGAGCATTTTTTCATATGTTTATTGGTCATGTGTATGTCCTCTTTGGGAAAATGTTGATTCAAGTCCTGTGACCATTTTTCAATTGGATTCTTAGTTATTTTTATGTTAAGTAGTATAAGTTCCTCATATATTTTGGATTTCAACCACCTATGAGATGTATCATTGGTGAATATCTTTTCTCATTCGCTAGGTTGTCTTTTCATTTTGTTGATGGTTTCTTTTGCTGTGCAAAACCTTTTTAGGTTAATGTAATCCTCTTTGTTTATTTTTTTCTTGTTTCCTTTGCATGAGGAGACACCAAAAAAAGAAAAAAATTACTGAAAGAGATGTCAAGGAGTTAATTACCTATTATTTTTCCCTAGAATTTTTATGGTTTTAGGTCTTATATTTAAGTCTTTAACCCATTTTGAGATTATCTGGTATAAGGAAGTGGTGTACTTTCATTGTTTTCATATGTCAGTCCAATTTTCCCAATATAATTTTAAAAAATGTCTTTATATTCTTGCCTAATTTTCCATAGATTAATTGACCACATAAGTGTGGGTTTATTTGTTGGCTTTCTGTTCTATTCCATTGATCTAGGTGTCTGATTTTATGCCAGTACTATACTGTTTTAATTATTGTAGCTTTGCAATACAATTTGAAATACATCAGGAAGCACGATGTATTTCACTCAATTATTTCCCAAGATTTCTTGGATATTTGGATGTTTTGTTGTATTACATAAATTTTAGGATTATTTGTTCTAGATCTTTGAAAAACATCACTGGCATTTTCATAGAAATTGTATTGAATTTGTGAACTGAATTAGGTACTATAAAAATTTTAATAATATTAATTTTTCTATCTATAAATACTTATACTTTCATTTATTTGTATCTTCTACAATTCCCTTCTTCAATGTCTTAGAGTTTCCCAAGTACATGTCTTTTACCTCCTTGGTTAAAATTATTCCTAGGCATTGTTTTTTAATGCAGTTGTAAATGGGATTGTTTTCTTAAATTCTTTTTCTGATATTTTATTGGTGTATAAAAATGCAACCAATATCTGAATACTAATTTTGTATCTTGCTGCTTTACTGAATTCATTTATCAGTTCTAATAAATTTTTTGGTGGAATCTTTACTGTTTTGTATATATACTATTATGTCATCTGCAAATTATGAAAGTTTTACATCTTCCATTTCATTTTTAATGCCTTTTTTTTCTTGTCTGATTGCTGTGCCTAGGACTTCCAATACTATGTTAAATAAAAGTGATGAAAGTTTATATTGTTTTCTTGTCCCTGATCTTAATGAAAATGCTTTCAGCTTGTCACTGTTGAGTATGATGTTAGTTGTGGGTTTATCATGTATGGCTTTTATTATGTTGAGGTATGTTCTTTTTATTCCTACTTTGCTGAGAGATTTTATCATGAATAGTATTAGTTTGTCAAATTCCATTTATTGATATGACCCTATGATTTTGATCCTTCATTTTGTTTATGTGGTATATCATGTTGATTGGTGGATATTAAACCAAACTTGCATCTCAGGGATAAATCCCACTTGATCATGATGTATGACCTTTTTGATGTATTGCTGAATTTGGTTTTCTAATATTTGTTGAAGATCTTTCCATCCATTTTCAACAGAGAATTTGGTCTATAATATTTTTGCCTGGTTTTGGTATTAGGGTAAGGATGTCCTCATAAAATAAGCTTGAGAGCTGACCTTCCTCTATTATTTTTAATAGTTTGAGAAAGATAGTTATTAGTTTTTTGTTTTTGTTTGTTTTTACTCTAAAACTTCACACATGTAGCCAACTGATCCAGGACCTTTTTTGGGAGTTTTTGTATTATGAATTAGAATTTATTAGTGGTATGTGTCTGTTCGGATTTTCTGTTTCTTCTTAATTTGGTATTGGAAGAGTGTATTTTTCTAGGAATTCATCAATTTTTTTCCAGATTGTTTAATTATTTTACCATATAGATGTTCATAGTACTTTCTTACATTCTTTTGTATTTCTGTGGTTTCAGTTGTTGCTTATTCTCTTTTATTTCTGATCTTATATAGCAGGTCTGCTCTCTTTTTTCCTTGATGTATCTAGTTAAAGATTTATCAATTTTGTTTATCTTTTCAAAGAACCAGGTCTTGATTTTATTAATCTCTATTTTTTAAGATGTGTTTTTTAATTCTCTTCTGATATTTATTATTTTCCTCCTGCTAGTCACATTGGCTTTGTTTGTTTCTCTTGTTTAAGCTTTTGGGGTATAATGTCAGATTGTTTATATGATATATTTTTGTTTGTTTCTTGAGGTAGGCTTTTGTTGCTTTGAATTTTCCTCTTATGACTGCTTTAGCTGTGTCTCATAGACTTTGAGTCAAGTGTTTTCATTTGAATTCATCTCAAGGTATCCTTTAATTTCTTCCTTGATGTTATTGTTAACACCCCTTTTTAAAAATAGCATGTTATTTAGCCTCCTTGGGTTTGTGTGTTTTTCAGTTTTCTTCCTGTAATTGATTTCTAGTTTCATACCATTGTGATTGGAGAAAATTTTTGATATTATATCTATAAAACAACAGAATATATAGATAGGGTAAAATGTTTAAAAAATATCAATTAGATCCATCTAGTCTAATGGGTCATTTAAAGCTGCTGTTTTCTTATTGATTTTGTATCCAGATAATCTATTTATTGATATCATGAGGTATTAAAGTTCTCTACTTTACTAAATTACTATTGATCTCTCCCTTTGTGTCAATAAATATTAATATCTGCTTTATATATTTAGGTGCTCCTAAGTTGGGCATACAAATTTTTATAAGGGTTAATCTTGCTGGATTGATCCCTTTATGTTTCTTAAATGTCCTTTTTAAATCTTTTTAGAGACTTTGTTTTAAAGTCTATTTTGTTTTACGTAAATGTTTTACCTGAGCTTATTTAGAAATTTTAACTTGCATGAAATATTTTTTCATCCTTTTACTTTCAGTTTCTGTGTTATTTTTATGTGAAATCAGTCTCATATGTGCAACATATGTATAATTTTTATTTTCTTATTCATTCAGCCACCTTATATCTTTTTATTAGAGCATTAATTCACTTACATTTAAAGTAATTATTGATAGCTATGTAATTATTACCATTTTATTGTTTTCTGATTGTTTATGTATATCTCTTTTTTTAAGTATTCTCTTAATTTCTTCTTATATTCTGATAAATTTCTACACTTTTTGGATGTCTTTTTTTTTCTTTTCTACCTCTTGTAGAATTTTGGATATTGTTGCCATGTGCTTCATATATACTGAACTACATTTATAGCAATCTATTCTATATTGATGGTTGCTTAAGTTTGAACACATTAAAATCACTACCATTTTTAGTCACACTCTCCACATTTAGGTTTTTTTTTCTCATTATCATTTTAGTGAGTGTGTGTTTGTTAATTTACTGATGGAATTGCACATGATCTTCCAAATTTTGCCTTTAAACCTTCATACTAGCTTTATATTTAGTTAATCTAGTGTTTAAAATGTGTTTGTCAAAGAGAGTACTTCCTTGCAGTATTGTTTTAAATCTTCATTCTTCCCAAAGAAGTCTCTTTAATATTTCTTGTAGCACTGGTTTGGTAATTATAAACTCCTTAACTTTTTCTTGTCTGGGAAGCTCATTATCTGTCTAATTTTAAATATAACAGTTTTGCTAGGTAGTGTAATGTTGTTTGTAAGTCATTCTTATTCTTCACTTTGAAGATTTTGAGCCATTCCCTTTTGGCCTGTAAAGTTTCCATTGAGAAGCTAGCTGACAGTCTTATGGTAGCTCCCTTGTATATAACTAATTGCTTTTCTTTTGCTGATTTTAACATTCTCTCTTAGCAAAAGCTCGGCAAGATTGCAACAAGAGAGGGGATCCCTAAAACTTCTGAAAAATACAATTAAATGACTGGCCAGGATCCAACATGGGAAACTCTGAGTGGTACAGTGACAGCTGAGAGATCCACACATTGCAAGAAAACAACTGAAGGTTGTTTTCCACACATTGTAAGAAAACAACTGAGCAGGAGAGAAAAGAGGGAGCAGAGACAGATTGCAACCTAACCTGGACTTGGCTAACTAAAGGAACTAGGAAGAAATCAGGCTGAGTGGTGACAAGAGAGGAGGCCAGAGTGGGAGGAACCCTGCAAGTTCCAAGTGGGTGACCTGGACCTAGCAGCAGTGTGTTTGAGACACAGTCTGGGAGTCATGCCCTGAGTAACACAAATGATAAGCAAGGCATCTGAACTGCCCTAGACATGAATAGGGCCCCCAGATATAGCATCACAGCTCTGGGTGCTTGGAAATGCTGCCAAGAATGTTTGCCATGGAAACATTCAACTACTGAAACATGGTCCTGGGTCCTGGGTAAAATGCAGGCTCTGGAGTAGGGAGAAAGGCTGAGCTGGCAGCACTTGCCCTGGCCAATGTGAGTGGCCTCAGCTTGCATACCAAAGGCCCTCCTCTTCTCCCCCAGCTTTCCCAGTGAACCACAAGAAGCAGAGTGACCACAGACTGCCCTGCTCTCAAATACAGATAAAGGTGGGAGATATGGCTTAAACACCTTTCCTTTCTCATAAAGCTTGACCTCCCAGCACCACCAAGTGTCTGCTCTACAGGAAGATACCACAGAAATACCAACAGGGAAGAGAAAGAGATCTCCTTAGTACTGTCAGAGGTAAAGCCCTCATGCTGAAGAAAAATAATACAACAAATGATGTGAGTTCCTTAGAATTCAAAGCTATTAAGAAAGAAGATGAAAAATCTCCAGAAAGGATCTTATAGATTTAGAAATTTCTGAACTAAGTGACATAGAATGCAAGGCTGCAGTTCTAAAGGCTCTCAAAGAAATGAAAACATATTGGAGAAACACCATAGCTGAGATAAATATCTCAGGAAGGAAAGCCATGAACAAAAGGAAAATTTTAACAAAAAAATTGAAATTATAAGGAAGAACCAGACAAAAATTTGAGAGATAAATAATATAATAAAAGAAGTAAGAAATGAAATAACTGCCATAGGAAACAGGGCCAAACAGATTGAGGAAAGAATTGGTGATATTTAAGATTGGAACATGGAAATAACACAGAAAGAAGATAGGGATTACAGAGTCCAAAGAACTCTATAAGAAGTATCTAACTGTATTAGAAAAAAAACATATTAGAATAATAGATTTTGAAGAAAGTGCAGAAAAAGAAAACTCTACACAGAGCATACTCAAACAAATAGTAAACAAGAATTTCCAAACCTATGGAAAGATCTGGAACCTCAAACTCAAAAAGAAAATAGGTCCTCTCACTACCTAGACCCTAGCATATCTTCTCCAATACACATTATACTGAGATGTCAAGAAACAAAGACAAATAAACAATTCTCAATGCAGCTAGAAAAAAAAAAAACAAACACACACTATAATCTTTAAAGAAAAATTCATATGGCTATCATAAGACTTCTCAGCAGAAGCTCTACAAACCAGGAGGGAGGGAATCAAATATTCAGAATATTAAAAGAGATAAACTTCCAGCCAAGAATAAATTATTTAGCAAAGTTATTATTCAGATATGAAGGAGGAATAAAGAACTTCTCAGACACACAGAAAAAGAGAATTCTCCAGCACGAGGCCAGCATTTCATGAAATACTTAAGAAAACTCTTCAACCTAAAACAAAACACAAGAATAAATGAAATAGAGTTGGGAAGACAAAAAAGAAACTAAAAAAAAAGAAGTAATGTCCATAGGAAATCCTCATATATCAATCATCACTCCAAATGTAAATGGATTGAACTCAATAGAAAGGCATAGAGTAGCAAACTGGATTAAAAAATAAGACCCATCCATATGCTGTCTCCAAAGAGACACACCTTTAACATAAGGACAATCACAGAAGCAGACTGAAATGATGGAGAACAATACTCCAAGCAAATGGTATCCAGAAGAAAGAAATAGTTGCCATACTGATATCTGATGAAACAAACTTCAGGTTAAAAAGGTAACAAGAGATAAATATGGACCTTTCATAGTGATAAAAGAAACAATGCAACAACAAGAAGAGCTGACACTAATGAATATATATGCCCCCAATCAGGAAGCACCAAAATATACAAAGAACATACTAACATATCTGAAAGGAAAAACTGACAAAAATACAATCATTGTAGGGGACTTAAACACCCATTTAAAAGCCATGGTCAGATCATGCAAACAGAAAATAAATAAGGAAATATCAACTTTAAATGACACATTACAGTAATTGGACATAATTGATATTTATTGGACACTTCATCTGACAAAAAATGACTATGCCTTCTTTTTTAGTGTACATGAAATATTCTCAAAGATATACCATATGTTAGGACATAAAAGTAGCCTCAGCAAATTCAAGAAGATTGAAATCATACCAAGTGTATTCTCAGACCACAAAGCTTTGATATTGGAGATTAACTGTAAAAAGAAAGCAAAAAAATCACATACACATGGAGATTAAACAACATCTTACTTTAAAATGACTACATCAAAGAACAAACAAAAGAAGAGGTTAAAAATACATAAAAACTAATCACAATGAAAATACAACATATCAAAATTATTAGGACACAGCAAAAGCAGTAATAAGAGGAAAATTTGTAGCATCACAGCCCTATCTTAAGAAAGAAGAAAAATAATAAGTAAGTATCCTAACATTCCATCTTAAAGAACTAGAAAAAGAAGAACAAAAAAAACCCAAAGTTAGCAGAAGGAAATTGTAAAAATTAGAGCAGAGCTAAAAGAGATTAAGAACAGAAACACAATAGAAAAAATTAATGCAACGAAGAGCTGGTTCTTTGAAAAAAATCAATAAAATTAACAAACCCCTGGCTAAACTAACCAAAAGACAAAAGGAAATAACATAAATATCCAAAATTAGAAATGAAAGGGTAGAAATAACTACTGATACCACAGAAAAACAAAGGATCATAAGAAAATATTATAAAGGATTTAACGTCAACAAATTTAACAATCTAGAAGAAATGGACAAGTTTGTAAACACATATAGTTTCTCTAGATTGAACCAAGAACTACATAATCTAAATAGACCAATCAATAGTAAAGAAATTGAAACAATCATCCAAAACCTCCGTAAAGGTGTAAGTCCTGGACCAGATGGTCTCACTAATGAATTTCACCAAGCATTCAAAAAAGAATTAATGCTTACCCTTCTCAGACTCTTCCAAAAAATCGATGATGAGGCAATATTTTCTAACATATTCTATGAGGCCAACATTACCCTAATGCCAAAGCCTGGTAAAACAACACACAATAAGAAAAGTATAGACCAATATTTCTGATGAATACAGCACAAAGATCCTAAACAAAATATTAGCAAATAGAATATAACATTTCATCAAAAAGATTATACACCACAATCAAGTGGGATTCATCTCAGGAGCACAAGGATGGTTCAACATAGGAAAATCAACTAATGTGATATACCACATACAAACTAAAAGATAAAAACTATATGAGCATATCAATTGATGTTGACAAGATTTAACATCCATTTATGATCAAAATACTGAATAAAATGTGTATAGGAGGACAGTACCTCAACATAATAAATGCCATATATGACAAATCCTCAGCTAATATTATACTGAATGGGGAAAATCTGAAGCACATTCCCCTAAATCAGGAACAAGACAGGGATGCCCCCTGTCACCACTGCTATTCAATATAGTACTGGAAGTTCTAGCCACAGCAATCAGGCAATAGAAAGAAATAAAAGGTACCAAATTAAGAAAGTCAAACTGTTACTATTTGCACATAACATAGAAAATTCCAAAGACTCCACTAGAAAACTATAGAAACAATAAATGAATACAGTAAATTCACAGGATATAAAATCAACATACAAAAATCAACTGCATTCCTATATACAAAAAATGAACATTCAGAAAAAGAAATGAGAGAAACAATACCTTTTGCAATTGCAATGAAAAGAATGAAATACCTGTAAATTAACTTAAAAGAAAATGATGGTATTAGACACAGAACTATAAGACACTTTTGAAAGAAACTGAAGAGGATACAAAGAAATTGAAAGATATTTTGTGTTCAGATAGCAAGACTTAACCTTGTTAAAATGGCCATATTACCTAAAGCAATATACTGATTTAATGCAATTCCTACAAAATCACATGAACATACTTTCACAAAATATATTTAAAAATTATCAGATTTTTATGGAACCATAAAAGACCTCAAATCACCAAAGTGATCCTACGTAAAAAAAAAAAAAAAAATGGCTGGTGGTATCATGCTCAATTTCAGTTTATACTACAAAGCATCATTAATCAAAACAGCTTGGTATTGGCAGAAAAACAGACACACAGAGCAATAAAACAGAATGGAAAACCCAGAAATAAATCCACAAGTACATAGACAAATAATTTTTTTATAAAAAAATGAAAAACATGCAACAGGGAAAAGAAACCTCTTCAGTAGGTGGTGCTGGGAAAACTAGAAAAACATGCAAAAGAATGAATCTGAGCTGTGAACTGTCACCATATACTAAAATTAATTCAAAGTTGATTAAAGACCTCCTCAGAAGACCTGAAATGATACACTCTATAGAAGGAAACATCAGTACTAAACTTATAGATCACAGGCTCAAGGAGGACTTCTTGAACCTGACCTCAAAGGCAAGGGAAGTAAAAGCAAAAATAAATGAACGGAACTATATCAAACTAAAAAGCTTCTGCACAGCAAAAGAAACCACCAACAATGCAAAGAGACAGCCAACGGAATGGGAGAAAATATTCACAAATAATGCATCTGATAAGGGTCTAATATTTAAAATATATAAAGAACTGGTACAACTTAACAACAACAAAACAAACAACCCGATTAAAAAGCAGGCAGAGGACCTGAGCCGACACTTCTCCCAAGTAGACAACAAATGGCCAACAGATATATGAAAAAATGCTCATCCTCATTAGCTATTAGGGAAATGCAAGTGAAAACCACAATGAGATGTCACCTCACACCCATTAGAATGGCTATTATTAACAAGACAAGAAATAACAAGTGTTGGAGAGGCTGTGGAGAAAGGAACTCTTGCACACTGCTGATGGGATTGTAAATGGTACAATCACTATAAAGGACATCATAGAGGTTCCTCAGAAAACTGGTAATAGAGGTACCATATGATCAGGCAATGCTTCTTCTGGATATCTACCCCCAAAATTTGAAAACCTTAATCTGCAAAGACTTATGTACCCCAATGTTCATTGCAGCGCTGTTCACTATGACCAAGACATGGAAGTAACCAAAGTGCCTGTCAATAGATGACTGGATAAAGAAACTGGATATACAAAATGGAATATTACTCAGCTATAAGAAAAGATGAAATATTGTCATTTGCAACAAAATGAATGGACCTCGAGAACATCATGCTGAGTGAAATAAGCCAGACAGAAAAAATCAAGAACTATATGACTTTACTCATATATGGAATATAAAACTGAAAGCAACAACAAAACAAAAGAAAACAAACAAATGAACAAAAATCTCATGGACACAGTCAAAATTTAGTGGTTACCTGAGGGCAAGCGGGGGAGGGGATGGGAGAAGAGGGACGGGGTGGGAGAGGTGGGAGGTGGAGCCAAATACATGGTGATGGAAGGGAACTTACAATGGATGGGGAACATATAATGCAACACATAGACAATGCACTATAGAATTGTACACCTGGAATCTAACCAATTCTCGTTAACCCATGTCACCCCAATAAGTCTAACAACAACAAAAGTTAAAGAAGAGAGATGAATTTAAAAAAAAAAGAATTCTCTCTTTGTCTTAACCTTTGCCATTTTAATTATGATTTTTTTTTAGTGTAGGCCTTATTGAGTTTATTTTGATTGAGACTATTTGCAATTCCCGAGCTTGTATATGTATTTCCTTCATAAGGTTAGGGGAGTTTTTTGGTCATTATTTCTTCAAATGGGTTTTCAATTCCTTCCTCTGTCTTCTCCCTTCTGATATTCTTATGATGAGGGTATTGGTACATCTGATGTTGTCCCAGATATCCCTTAAACTATCTTCACTTTTTAAATTTTTTTTGTTTTTGCTTTTCCAGGTGGCTGCTCGTGTTTGTTGCTAACTTGACTTCCAGATCACTGATTTGATTCTCTAATTCATCTAATCTATTTATTTAATCAAATGTATATTGTTCATTTTAGTTATTGTCGTCTTCATTTCTGACTTTCTTTTGTTTCTATTATTTTGTAAAGTCTCATTCAGTTCATTTATTCTTCCTCTATGTTCAGTGAGCATCCTTATAATCTGTGTTTTGACCTCTCTATATGGTAGGTAGATTGCTTGCCTCCATTTTTTTCTGGGCTTTTGTCCTGTTGTTTCAATGGGGCATATTTATTTGTTTCCTCATTTTGGCTTCTTCCCAGTGTTTGTTTCTAGGTATTAGGTAGATCTACTACATCTTTCAGTCTTGCTGGGTGTCCTTACATAGTAGGTGTCTTGTAGGGCCCAATGGTGCAAACTACCTGGTAATCTGAGTAAAGTGTCCTTTGTGTGTATTGTGTGTGTCCTTCTGTTGTAGTTGAACTTTGGTTATTATTGTCACATCAGTGAGTGGGATTAAACCCTCAGGCTGACTGGTTGTGAAGACTGGTCATAACTACAGAGGAAGAGTTGTTAAGCAAGTGCTGTCCCTACAAAGCGTGGTTCATTTTATCAGGGCTCTGTTGCCTATTCTGTCCACCTTTTCAATGTATCATTGGTGGAGCTAATTGGATTGTGCTCTAATCTGGTTGAAATTGGTCACTAGGTGTCTTGGTTTTGTGGCCTCTTGGGAGTGACTCCAATATAGTTCAAGTTCAGCTACTGCCTATTCCCAGCATGGGACCACCTGGGGGAGCTACATAGTTATCTTAAGTTGGTAACTGCTTGTGCTGGTTTTCGAGGCATGTAGGAGAGTCTACACTGCAAATTGATGATGGTTGACACTAGTGCTGGAATTGGGACCACTTAGCAGGAGGTAAAGTGCATGGCAAGAGGAGCCACAGCTTGTCTGGAATTCGTGGACCACATAAGCTGGCTGCTTGTGTGGAAAGCCACTGAAAGAAGTTTGGGTTGGGCAAGTGGGTTATGTGGGGTATGATCTCAGGGAATCACTAAGGTTAGGTGAATGGTGTTAGCTACTTCAATGGAGATTTATGATTTGGCTCCTGCCTGACCTTGCCTGCTCTCCAAGGACATAGCTCAGCGAAGGAACTATGGCAATTGCCAGTACTTTTTCCTGTGTCTGGCAGCTGCATTGAGAGAGAGCTCAACAAAGAAACAGGTGCTTGCCAAGAGAGCTATCCCTCCAACCCTTGCCCTAAAGCCAGACAATTTAATGCCTCCCCATATGTCCTTGGTGTTTTTTGAGGTGCTGTCCTATCATTAAAACATGGGGCAAGTATTTGTGAGTAAGTGTATCTGTGTGTGAGTCCTTTAAGGGGACTCCTGGATCTTCAACAAGATCCGTCTCACCCAGATAACATTCCCACTGATTTTCACAGCCAGCTGTTGTTGGAATTTTTCTTTCTGGCACTGGTGCCCAGGCTTGGTAGCCTGATGTGGGACTGGTATGCCTAGCTCCTCAGGCATACAACATGTGTGTGTGGAATGAGCGTGTTTTGTCTCTTTCTCTTTTACTAGTCTCAACATGATTTCTTCTTTATATTCTTAGTTATAGGAATTCTGTACAGCTAGTCTTCTGATGGTTCTCAAGGATGGGTGTTCTATAATTTAGTTGTGATTTTGATGTAGTCATGGGAGTGAAAAGCACGGCTTTTACCTACTCTGCCATCGTGACAAGAAGTCTTTAAAGACAGTTTTACAGGTAATTAACAGGTTTTTCTTCTTCCAACAATTTGAATATATCATTCCACTCCCTTCTGGATGCAAAATTTCCACCAAAAACTCCACTGATTGTTTTATGAGAACCTTGTATGTGATAAATCTCTTTTCTCTTGATGCTTTCAAGATTCTCTATCTTCGACTTTAAACAGTTTGATTTCAATGTGTCTCAGTGTGGTTCTCTTTGAATTTTTTCTTGTTGATATCTTCAAGCTTCTTGAATCTGTACACAAACATTCATCTTTTCTAGTATTGGGGAAGTTTGGGAACACTATTTCTTCAAATAAGTTCTCTGCCCCTTTCTTCCTCTCTCCTTCTGGAATTTACATAATGTGTAAATATATCTGCTTGGTAGTGTTCCATAAACCCCTTAGGTGTCTTTGTTTTTCTTCATATTTTTTCTTTTGTTCTGCTGACTTAATTTTAGATGTCCTATCTTAAAGTTCACCAATCCTTTCCTTTGCCTTTGATGGTTAACTCCTCTAATAAATTTCTAAATTCAATTATTGTATTTTTCACGTCAGAATTTCTGTTTGATTCTTTTATATAGTTTCTCTGTTGTTATTTTTATTTTATTTATTCTTTGTTTTCTGATTTTTTTAATATTTAGATTTTTTAATTTTATTTTTTAAATGTATTGAGGTGACATTGATTAGTAAAAATTACATAGGCTTCAGGTGTACAATTTTACATTACAGTTTCTATGTGTTGTATTATCTATTCATCACTTAGAGTCAATTCTCTTTCTATCACCATATATTTATGTCCCTGTCCCTTCTCCTCGACCCACCTCCCCCCTTAACCTCAGGTAACTACTAAATTATTGACTGGGTCCATAAATTTTGTTTCTTTGTTGCTTTTGATTTTATGTTAACAATCAAAGTAAATTTCTCCATCCCTTTCCCTTATTTTACCCACTCTCCCATTTTTCTTCCCATATTAAAGAAGTCCCTTTAACATTCTTTGTAGTACTGATTTGGTGGTGATGAATTTCTTTACCTTTTTCTTATCTGAGAAGCTATTTATCTGTCCTTCAATTTTGAATGCTAGCCTTGCTGGGTACATTATTCTGGTTGTAGATCCTTGGTTTTCTTCACATTGAATGTTTTCTGCCAATCCCTTCTGGCCTGTAACATTTCTGGTGAGAAAGTAGCTGAGAGTTGAATAGGTGTCTCTTTATAAGTTACTACTTGCATTTTTCTTGCTGTTTTTAGAATTTTCTCTTTTTCTTTAACCTTTGCCATTTTAATTATGATGTGTCTCAATGTGTTCCTGTTTAGGATCATCTTGTTTGGGACTCTCTGTGCATCCTGGATTTGTATGTCTATTTCCTTCACCAGGTTAGAAAAATTTTCAGTAATAATTTCTTCAAATAATTTTTTGATCCCTTGTTTTTCCTCTGTCCCTCTGGTACATATATTATTCTAATATTTTTACATTTGATGTAGTTCCAAAGAAATCTCAATTTGTCTTTTTTTGGATATTGATTTCTGTACATTCCTGTTGGGTGTTTTCTGCTAGCTTTTCCTGCAAATTGCTGCTTTGTGCTTCTATTTTACTTACTTCAGTTACTTTTATTCCTTTTTTCATTTCAGTTAATGTAGTCATTATCTCTGATCCTTTACCATGCTTTGTAAGTCTTCTTTAATGCTTGCTATCTCTCTGTTGAAATTTCCTTCAGTTTCTTAAGCATTTTTGTAATTGTTATTTTGAGCTCTGTTTCTGATGGGTCATCTGTCCCCATCTCTTTTACTTTTTTTTTTTTTGTCTCTTTGAATTTATTTTGAGCTCCTTTTCTCTGGTTTCTCATTTTGGCAGCCTCTCTGGACTCTTGCTGCTATACTTTCTTTCATGTTTGCTGCTAATACGAGGCAAATAGAGGTCTCTGGGGAAGGGGTGTTTGTGGCTTCGTTTTCTTCCTGTGGCTCTGGAGATCGTGTAGGAAGTTTGGGCATGTTTGTGCCTTTCTGTTCTTGGTTTGCCCTATGTGCAGATTCAGCCCTGGCCTTGGAGTTGGTCCTGTATGCTTGTCTTTTAGACCATGCTGGTTGTGGGCTGAGACATGCCTGTGCAGCCTTCTCTCTTCTCCTTCTTGGCCTGAACATTCATGCCTTGGCTCCTCATCACCCAGTCACTGCCCCTCCTCTGGGAAACAAAGTGAAGTCTGGCCACTGTGTTTTATGGACTGGTCTGCACCTCCTGGGGCCAAAGTGAGGTGGTTGTGGTATCTTACACCCCCACTTCTCACCCTCCTTTCCTCTGTTCCACTGACTAAGGCCTCACGCACTTTCCCACCACTTTCTTTCTTCTCCCTCCTTCAGCAATAGAGTTCCAAGCAAGACTCAAGTTTCCACTCTTCCCCTTTTATTTCTCATTTGTTTAACCTTCTTTCCACCTGAAGCTACCTTAATGCAATGAGTGGGTTTCTTAGCTGTGGTTGTGCATTGTTTAGAGGGTCCTTGGTTGAGGCATAGATGTTTTATTAGTTGTAATCTCCAGAGGAGTTTTTCAGGGGTCCCTCTCATGCCAACATTTTGTTGCCAGTCTTGTTTTCTGAATATTTTAGCTGCCTCTCTGTGTTCTTATTTAATTCATTGGGCATATTTAGAAACATCCTTCTTTTAAATTCTTTCTCAGTTACCTCATGAATTTATTTCTTTAGAGTCAGTTTCTTTAGTTTAATTTTGTTTCTTTTATTAGGTCATGCTCACCTGTTTCTTCCTGTAACTTGTGATCTCTTTTCTGATATTTAAGAATTAAAATATATACACATATACATATATATATATATATATATATATATATATACACACACACACACATACACACACACACATATACATACACACACACACACACTATATGTGTGTGTGTGTGTGTGTGTGTGTGTGTGTGTGTGTGTATCCTCTGTCTAGGGGAAGGCCATCAATCAGCCCAGCTCGTAGTTCTAGGACCTCTCAGGCTTTTTATCACACCTTACTCCCCCGGTCTCTGCCTGAGGAAATGTAATTGTAATGTGCATAGTTCCAGCTAAGACAGAAATCAGTCACTCAAGCAACCCCCAGATTATCCAGAATGTTGGACACACAGTCCATTTTATATATGTATATTCCAAAGAAGGACCCTTTTATAAGGAGTTTCCTTTGAGTTTATCTGCTTTAACCTGCACAAAGGAGGAGCATAGGCACATATGAAAAATGCTGCAAATTTTTCTATCCCTTTCGTTGGAATCTGGAATCCCTTCTTGATTTTATAATGACCTGGGTGTTGTAGCTTCTCAGTTGGTCTCTAGAGTTCTCACCAAGGTATTTCAGCTTGTATATTGTCATTAATTCAGAGTCTGTAGCTTCCTATTTTGTTATCTTGCTGATGTCATCCTTCTATTATTCATTTTTATAAATAAAATTTTATTGTAAGACAACCATATTTATTTATTTTTTATTATTTATGGCTGTTTTTGTAATACAGTTGCAGAGTTGAGAGTTGTAAGAAAGACTATTTGCCCTCTAGGGCTAAATATTTTGTTCTTTATGAAAGTTTGCAATGCTTGAAAAATAAGGTAGACTTCCTATCTCTTCCAAAGTAAAAGCCATGAGCCCTCTGAAACATGTCTCATTTTTGTTTCTGACCATATCCATATTATAATCCAGTTGACTTTGTCTACCTTTGACCACACATACATTCTTGCTATTGCTCAAACACTCCAGGCACACTTCCACTTCATGCCCTTGGCACATACTGTCCTACTGCCTGGAATGCACGACTAATATATTCATGTGGTTAGCTCCAATGCCTTCAGATTTTTACTCAGAAGTCTTCTTCTCAGTGATGAGCCATCAATCTAAAATTTTAATTCTTATTCTTAATATTTTATTTCCTTACCCTGCTTTATTTTACCCATTAACATAATTTATTTATTACCTTACTATGCTTCCCTTTTAAAATTTTTCATCTCCCAGTTATATAGAATATAATAAAAAAGTATGTATCTTATATTTACTACAGTTACTAACACCTAAAACAGTGATTGGTATTATAAAATAATATGGAATTAGTAGATGAATAAGTGTGAGTGTACTAAAAAAATTAAGTTATTATTACTACATACTTAAATCTAATATCTATTATCTATAAAGAGGTTCTTGGAGCAATTAAGAGCCCAGGAAAAACACAAACTCAATTTCAAAGTCTTGTTGGTTTTGAACTAAAAGTATCTAGCTATCTACTCACAATTTCACAAAAGTTTCAATCTTGTCATCACAACCCTATACAAATGGAAATTTATTTGGTTTTCTCTTTTAACTTATCCAAAAAAGAAGAGAGAGAGAGAGAGAGAGAGAGAGAGAGAGAGAGAGAGAGAGAGAGAAATTTTCACATAAAGAAGTAAACTATAATTTAAGCAAGAACTGTAATTTAATTAAGCTGTATATTTTGAATATTATACCTATTTTGTATTCTACCCTTCCTAATACTATCTTTCACATCTGAAATGGTCAGATTTGTTAGGATCTGAGAGAGTTTCAACAAAGCAATGTGCATTCAATCCTTTTTTTTTTTTTCAAAATATCATAGTGTTCACAGCTGAGCTCCAACTGCACATTCTGCAATCCATTTACCTCAGACCTCAGAGGGCTAAGTATGTTGTGTGTGGCTTCCCTTACAACTCAGCCATTAAACTTCAATAGGTTATTTTCTTTCTTATTTAATTATATGTAACAGGTTTAGTTTATCCTTAATATTTTATGTACATTGGATTCTGTAGGAATGCATTCACTACTAAGATATATCTATTTTCTCTTTTTATGATGAAAACATATTTTTATAAAAAAAGAGAAATATTTAGAATTGTACTTGACATTTGGAACATGGCAAAGGGTAACAGTAGTTCTGTTTTATTGTACAACAATCATGTAAACTCCAGCTGTCAAGTTGTCTGATCAGTTCTGCAATAGAAAAAAGAGGCTCCACTAAATCCTGCCCACATGCTGATGTATACTCACCCAATAACTGTGTTTTCCTTCTTTATGAAGAACTTTCAAGGAATATCTTGAAAGAATGATATAACTAGAATTTTGAAGTAATATTAATTTTCTGTTAAGGGTGTGGAGGAAACAGAATCTCTTTTAATTTATACTGAAAAAGAGTGATGAAACCTATCTGTTGTTCTTGGGATAGTTTTTCAACTTAGTCCACAAAGATCTTCTCTTTCTTTGATCTCTTGCATTAAAGATGTGTTAGGGACTGACTTTGGACATCAACAGAGTATAGTGGGCAAGCAGACCTAAAAGACAGGATCTTTGGGTATTATTATTATTAATGAAAGAAAAAGTAAAAAAAAATGGAGCTCAATTAACTTGCTCAAGAATTTGCTATTTTTCTCAAATCTAATACTGGGAACTGTATCTTGAGAATTGCAATTTCAGTTCAGTTCCTTGGATCACACACACACACACACACACACACACACACACACACATTACAAAAAATATCTTTGTCATAAGAATGAGCCATAAACTAAAAAAAAGTATCATTATTTCTTCCTCTGTTGTTACTGTTTTTACTATTGTTGTTGTTAATGTATAAGTGTTGGGGGGTGGGGGAGGAATCTTTATATCCCCAAAGACTAAGAGCATCTTGAGAGTGAAGATTCATTCTTATTCTCTTTTATGTCCCAAGAGACTGCGATATCTGACACATAATAGGTGGTGTATAAATATGAATGGATGGTGGACCCTTCACCATTAAACCTTTTAAACTCAAAAGAAATGGTTAAATTCTTGACATATTGGGAATTCAAAAGAGATGTTTTACTTGTTTTCCTTCTCATATGTTTTTATTCAGTGAACCAAGTAATGTACAAATAGTTTGTGAAATTTTATTAATTTATCACAAAACAAAATGAGACTTTTACTATGGATTTTGTATTTTATAACCTTTACCACCCAACTAAGCTCTTACCTTACCTCAGATTGTGAGTGGTTTTATAATTAATGTTGTAATGTGATTACTTTACTAATATGCTCAGCAAGAGAGTAAAACAATCATTTTCCTTTTAATTTTTCTTCTCAAAGGAAAAGTAGTGTATTTGTGTATTGGCCAAAGCCATGCAAATATAACCTGTCATTAAAGAAATACATGTCAATGTAAGAGATTACTTTAAGTAATGATGAATAGGCAGAAGAAAAACACTGAATATATGTATAATTTGAAATCATTTTTTGAAAGAATTTATTAGACTAACCACACATTTAAAAACCAGTATAACTTAGTTTCATTTGGCTGAAGAGTTTTAGATTATGAATACTGACTAGAACAGTGAGACTGACTCCACAAAAATCTATCTTGGTTTTCATTTAGATGCATAGATTTGGCTTTAATATTCTTATTCTCATATATGCTATGCTGGTTTCTAAAGTTACTTATGAACTGCCTTTTTCCATTCCTAGCACTTCTGCAGGACACATAATCTAAACATAAAAGGTAGTCTAAATAACTTGCTGGCAGCAACAGCCTCAAATTTTTGACACTAAATTTTATAGTTCAAATTGTATTTTATCAATAGCTATTTGGGCAATAAGATTTTAAAATAATGCTCAATGAGATATCCCTAGGCTATAGAAACTATGAAATCATCACATAAGTTAGTTACTCTTGTCTGCTTTCTACATTTTTGTCATAATTGCATGCTTATAACATATACCTTTGTTTAATAATTTACAGAATTTTCCACTACATGAAACATAATGAAACATGTTTCCTCATATAAAAGTAGACTTAAACTAGGTTGTGTTATAGTAGATGGAATTCCACAGAGATAGTTTCAACCTTGGGTTTTAATTTAAAATAAACTCAGTAAAATCCAAAACTATTCATATAAAAAATATTAGCTGCTTTTTGTTGTTAACTATCCCATCCTTTTCCCTGCCTTACTCTCAGGTAACCACTAAACAATTGACTGTGCTCATGTTTTATATTCCACATACGAGTGAAGTTATATGGTTCTTGGTTTTATCTGTCTGTTTAATTTGCTTAGCATAATGATCTTAAGGTCGATCCAGGTTGCAAGTTGCAATATTTCATTTTTTTCTTATAGCTGAGTAATATTCCATTCTGTATATGTACCACAGCTTCTTTATCCAGTCATTCATTGAAGGGCAGTTTATTTTCATGATGTGGCCATCATGAATAGTGCCAATGAACACTGGGGTACATAAGTCTTTTCAGACTAAGATTTTCAAATTTTTGGGTTAGATACCCAGTAGGGGGATTGCCAGGTCATACGGTAACTGCATTCCCAATTTTCTGAGAAACCTCCACATTGTCCTCCCTAGTGGTTGTACTAATTTGCATTCGTGCCAGCAGTGTACCAGAGTTCCTTTTTCCCCACATCCTCTCCAGCATTTGTTATTCCTTGTCTTGTTGATAACAGCCATTCTAACAGGTGTGAGGTAGTATCTCATTGTGGTTTTGATTTGCATTTCCCTAATAGCTAATGAAGTTGAGAGTTTTTTTATATATCCACTGGCCATTTGTATGTCTTCATGGGTGAGGAGTCTTTTCAGGTCCTCTGCCCACTTTGTAATTAGATTTTTTGTTGTTGTTGCTGTTGTTGAGTCATACTAGTTCCTTATATATTTTGAATAGAAGCCCCCTATCAGAGACATTGTTTGTGAATACTTTCTCCTATTTGGTTGTTGTCTCCTTGATTTGTTGATGGTTTCTTTTGCTGTGCAGAAGCTTTTTAGTTTGATTCAGTCCCATTCATTTATTTTTGCTTTTACTTCCCTTGCCTTTGAGGTCAGGTTCATGAAGTCTTTCCAGAACCTGAGGTCTATAAGTTTAGTAAAAATGTTTTCTTTTATACAGTTTATTGTTTTGGGTCTTATGTGAATGTCTTTAATCCATTTTGAGTTAATTTTGGTATATAGTGACAGTTCACAGTTGAGATTCATTCTTTTGCATGTGGTTTTCCAATTTTCCCAGAACCATTAACTGAAGAGGCTTTCTTTCCCTGATTGTTTATTGTTTTGCTCCTTTGCCAAAAATTATTTGTTTATATATTTGTGGGTTTATTTCTGAATATTCTAATCTATTCATTGGTCTGTGTGTCTGTTTTTCAGCCAATACTAAGCTGTTTTGCTTATTGACACTTTGTAGTATGGATTGAAATAGGGAAGCATGATGACTAACCTTACTCTTTTTATGTAGGAAGGATTGCTTTACCTATTCAAGGTCTTTTGTGGTTCCATATGAATCTGATACTTTTTAAATCTATTGATTGAAAGAATGTCTGTGATATTTTGATGAGAATTATGTTGAATTTATATATTGTTTTGGGTAATATAACCATTTTAACAATGTTGAGTCTTCTAATCCGTGAGCACAGAACGTCTTTTCATTTCTTTCTGTCCTCTTCAATTTCTTTTTATAGTGTCTTAAGTTTTCAGTGTATAAGTCAATTACTTTCTTTTAAGTTAATTTTCAAGTATTTTATTCTTTTTTTCTGTGATCACAAAAGGTATTGATTTTCTCATTTCTTTTTCTGAAGTTTTATTTTTCATATACAGAAATGCATTTGATTTTTATACATTGATTTTGTAATCTGCAAAGCTACTGCATTTGTTTATTGTTTCTAATAGTTGTCTGATAAAGTCTTTGGAATTTTCTATGTAAAGAATCATGTAATCTGCAAATAGTGGCAGTTTGACTTCTCTACCAATTTGAATACCTTTTATTCCTTTTTCTTGCCTGATTGCTAGAAATGCCAGTACTATATTGAATAGCAGTGGGACACAAGGACAGCCCTGTGTTGTTTCAGATTTTAGAATAGACTTCAGCTTTTCCCCATTCAGTATGATATTAGCTGAGAATTTGTCATATATGGCCTTTATTATGTTGAGGTACTTTCTTTCTATAGCCATTTTATTCAGTGTTTTGATCATAAATGAATGTTGTATCTTTTCAAATGCTTTTTCTGCATCAAATGATATAATCATATTTTTAATCTTTTTTATTTATGTGGTTTATTACATTGATTGATTTTCATATGTTGAACCATCCTTGTGCTCCTGAGGTGAATCTCACTTGATCATGGTGAAATCTCACTTGATCTGTTTGATTCATTGTTGTATTTTATTTCCTAATATTTTGTTTAAAATTTTTGCATCTGTGTTCATCAGAAATATTTGTCTATAGTTTTTTTTGTGTGTGTATTCTCTTTACCAGGCTTTGGTATTAGCGTAATGTTGACCTCATAGAATGAGTTAGGAAATTTTTCTCATCTTCAATGTTTTGGAAGAGTCTGAGATTGATAGGCATTAATTCCTCTTTGAATGCTTGGTAAAATTTGTGGGTGAGATCATCTGGTCTGGGGCTTTTGCCTTTGGAGAGGTTTTAGATGCTTGTTTTAATATTTTTACTATTTATTGATATATTTAGGTTATCCAGTTCTTCCTGGTTCTAGAAACTTGTCCATTTCCTCTACGTTGTTAAATTTGGTGGCATAAATTCTTTCATAATATTTTCTTATGACCTTTTGTACGACTGTGGTACCAGTTGTAATTTCTCCCCTTTTATTCCCAATTTTGTTTATTTGTGTTTTTTTTCTTTGTTCTTTGTGAGCCTAGCCAGCAGTTTGTCAATTTTATTCAATTTTTTCAAAGAACCAGCTCTTTGTTGCATTTTTTTTCTATTGTCTTTCTGCTTTCAATTTTGTTTAGTTCTGCTCTAATCTTTATTATTTCCTTTTTTCTGCTGACTTTGGTTTTTGTTGTTGTTGTTGTTGTTGTTGTTCTTTTTCTAGTTCTTTAAGATGGGATGTTAGGATGTTTACTTGTGATTTTTCTTATTTCTTCAAATAGGCCTGTAATGACATATATTTCCCTTTTATTACTGGTTTTGGTGAGTCCCAGTAATTTTGATATATTGTATTTTCATTGTCATTAGTTTCTATGTATTTTTTAACCCTTCTTTTATTTCTTCTTTTATCCAGTCATTTTAAAATAACATGTTGTTTAATCTTCATGTATATGTGATGTTTTTTCTGCTTTCTTTTTGCAGTTTATCTTCCATTTGAAAGCTTTGTGGTCTGAGAATACACTTAGTAGGATTTCAATCTTCTTGAATTTGCTAAGGCTAGTTTTGTGTCCAAGCATAAGGTCTATCTTCGAAAATGTTCCATGTGCACTAAAAAAGAATGTATAGCCTTTTTTTGTTGGATGAAGTGTCCTGTAAGTGTCAATTATATCTAATTGCTGTAGGTGTCATTTGAAGCTGATATTTCTTTATTTATTTTCTGTTCAGATGGTCTATCCATGGCTGTTAAGAGGGTGTTTATGTCCCCTACTATAATGGAGTTTTTGTTTGTTTTTCCTTGTAAATCTGTTAGTAGTTGTTTTGTGTATTTTAATGTTTCCTGATTAGGGGCATTTATATTAATGAGTGGCATGTCTTCTTTTTGTTGTTTTGTTTCTTTTATCATCATGTAATATCCATCTTTTTCTCTTGTTACCTTTTTTATTACGAAGTCTGTTTTGTCAGCTATCAGTATGAGAACTCCTGCTTTTCTCTGGATACCATTTTCTTGGAGTATAGTTGTCTATCCTTTCACTCTGAGTCTGTGTTTGTCCTTATGGCTGAGGTGTGTCTCTTGGAGACAGCATATGGATGGGTTTTGGTTTTTAATCCAGTCTGCTACTCTGTGCCTTTTTAATGGATAACTTTATTGTTCACTGGTAGTTTCTTTTCCAATATTTTGAATAACTGATTCCACTCCCTTTTGGCTGGTAGAGTTTCAGCTGAGAAGTCTGATGATAACCTAGTGGACTTTTCTTTAAAGGTTGTAGTGTTTTGTTTCCTGGCTGCCTTGAGAATTATTTCTTTGTCTTTGACTTTTGACATCTTCAGTATAATGTGCCTTGGAGAAGATTTGCTAAAATCCAGGTAATTGGGGTCTTGTTTTCTTCTTGAATTTGAGGTTCCAGACCTTTACATTGGCTTGGAAAATTTTTGTCTACTATTTGCTTGAGAAAACCCCGATAGCGTTCTGTTCTGCACCTTCTGATATTCCTGTTATTGTAATGTGTTTTTTGTTTGTTTTGTTTTGTTTTTCTAATAAAGGAGTTTGATGGTTCTTGTAGAGATCTTTTGTCTCTTAAATATCTCTATTCTTCTTTCTGTAATGTTTCCATGTTCTAACCTTTGATATCACTAATTCTTTCCTCCATTTGTTAGGCCCTGTTTTCTATGATAGTTACTTCATTTATCAGTTGTTTTATTATGTTGTTTAATCTCTAGAGTTTCTATTTTATTTGTTTTTATAGTTTCCATATTTTTGTTAAAATATTTCTTTTGTAGGAGAGGAAAGTGGTTGATTCGATGGACACTGTGTCTACAGCCTGGCTGGATCACATCAAAGTTGCAGATAGATAAGAGAACAGTCAACCTTAGGAAACATTGGAAGACTAAATGAGCAGAACCCCAACAGCTGAAGATATAGAGAAGGAAGCCCAGTCGAGATTGGTAAAGAAGTGGTGTGACCTCAACCCCATGGATAGTGGGAGTTCCAGGATGGAAAAGTTGGATCCAGGGGCTTCAGCAGAGGAGTCAAGGGTGCTGAGTCCATGCTGGGCTCCCACCTCCCAGCCCAGGAGCCCTTTGCAGGAGAGAGGGAAACTTGTTGCTTCTGGCAGTGCAAATTATTGGGAATTCTGTCTACCTGTGTCAGTGGGACAGAAGTCAGCTGGAATTCCGGGTGCTTTCCTGTGTATTACATGCATAGGCTCAGCCACTTGCTACATTCACCTATTGTGCAGTGGAGGAACAGCAACACTGGAGGCACCAAATACATACCAGAAAGGGTTGAGCTGTGATGTTTCTGGGTGATAGTTGGAGGGTCCCATTGTTTGAATAAGGAGTGTGCCACATGTGTGGCACACAGGAGGATACCATTTTTTTCTTTATTAAACCCTCCCTCAAAATACCAACTCTGAGACCTCACTGGTCTAACAAAATTTGCACATGCTCACTACACACCCAAACCATAGCTATCACAGCTTAAACTACATACCCCAAAGTGCTCTAGGCTGCCAAGCACCCAGTGTCACACTACCAGCTGCAGAAAACAGTTTTACAAGTTTTTAACAGAAGGGCAAGCAGCTCCACCCTTCTAGGCAATCCCTCCAAGGCAGACAGAGAAAAAAAAAAAACCCTACATTGAAGCCAAGATTCCAGTAGCAAGAAAAAAATCCATGCAACTCTTAAAAACAAAAGGTTCCTCCCCTAAAAGACACAAGCACCCTGAAAATTTGCCCAGATCAACCAGAGTTGTGCCCTGCTCACCCAGTAGGGAAATCAGGACAGCAAAGCGATCAATCTTGCCCTACTATTTTGGAGGTATTTTTTGTTTTTTGTTTTTTGTTTTTGTTTGTTCATTGTTTAATTTTTTAGTTTGTTTGTTTTTGTTTTTCTTATTTTTTCAATCTGAAGCAGAAAAGGCTATCCACAGCTCAGCAAGGAGAGGTCAGCAATACTCCACCACTTTCTCTGCTACTTCTCCTGCAGAGGTGAAAGTAAGATGCAAATGAGGAAACTGCTGGGCTCTCCAAAAATTATTTAATTATTCTTTTTTCTTTTCTCCTGTTTTTTTTTTTGTACTTTTAATTTTTTCTATAATTTTTAATCATTGCTCTTTCTTAATATTTATATGTATGTATTTTTTAATTTTATTAGTATTTTATATTTTTTTATTTAATTTCATTTTTTATTATTATAAACATTTTCTCTATTTTTCTACTTCTTCCTTATTTTTTTTTCTACCTGGTCAAACTGTGGTCAGGCACACTGGAAATTTGCCTGATCTAATTCCGGTTGGCTGAGTGATTGGCCCTGCACAACTAGTGGGAAAATATATTCTTACACACTTTTGTAGGAGCAGCTGTTTGTGACTCTTCAAAGAGCTTTTGGTGCCACTCTACTGTTCCTCCGGGACAACTAAAAGTGTGCTGTAAGAGACAGGGAGAAGGGAAAAAGTCTTTCTTTCTTTCTTTCTTTCTTTCTTTCTTTCTTTCTTTCTTTTCTCTTTAACTTGACATTTTTTTTTCACTTACTCTCTCATCTTCTACCACAAGGCTTACCTGAAATTTTTTTCTTATTACCTTTGTTTTTTTTCTTTTCTTGCTTTTCTTTTTAAAATTCTTTTTCATGATTTATTTTATTCCTATTTCATGTCTTTAATTTTATTTTTCAAAACTTTTAATTTTTATTAAATTTTTACATATATTTTTAATTCAAAGTATCATTTTATTCTTTCTTCTTTTTTATTATTTTCTTTATTTTATTGTTACTATTAATACTTTTTTTTTCTTTTCTTTCAAGGAGCACACAAACACAAATGTTGATCAGCCAAGTGATCAGTCCTGCCTTACTAGCAGGGAAAGACTTTCTTTAGGTCTTTTGCAGGAGTGGCTGTCTGAGACTGCCTGGGAACTTTCCAGTGCTGTTTTGCCACCACCTCCACTACCACCAAGGCAGTTAATGGTGTGCTGAATGGCAGACCCCAAGACTCTCAGGAAACTTTCTTTTCTTTTCTTTTTTCTTCTTTCTTTCTTTCTCTTTTGTATATATTTTTGTTTGTCTGTTTTTCATCTTTTTTTTCTTTTTCATGAAAGCAAGTTCCCCTTACCAACAGGAGAAAACTTTCTTGTGGACTTCAACAAGATTGGCTGGCTGTGGTAGACCAGAAAGCTTTTGGTGTTATTCTGCTACTCCCCATGGACAGTTAACAGTGTACTGTGAGTGGCATACCACTCAACTACAACTGAAGATCACACTCATCACACTCAAAGGAAAATTCTAGATTACATACACAGGAAATCAAAGAGGTTATACCATTGGACCACACAGGACACATACTGCATAAGGCCACCAAACAAAGACTAAGCGACATAAGAGATATACATACTACATAGAAGCAAACAGAGAAGAATCCAGAATGAGGAAACAGAGAAACATGTCCTAAATAAAGGAACAAGAGAGACCTCCAGAAATCGAGTTAAATGATATAGAGGCAATCAACATACCAGAGCAAGAGTTTAGAAAACAGGTTTTACTTCAGTAAGGAACTTACTAAGACTTCAACACAGAGATAACAACCATAAAAAAATACATAGAAATAATTAAAACAACCCTTCAAAAATGAAGAATACAATAACTGAAATAGAGACTACACTAGAAGGAATTAAAAACAGGTTAGATAAAGCAGAAAATCACATCTGCAATCTGAAAGAAATGGTGTTAGGTCCAAGCCAAGAAGGAAGAACACGAGGCTGAAGAAAAGCAAAACAAAGCAATTTGTTTGAATGTCTGGGTTCAAAGAAAGGCCTCAGCCCAGAGGAGAGGGAGTGTGGATCATTTAAAGGTCAGGGAAGCTGCAGGGGTACGTTATCAATCTTGAAACAGCCAAGTTGTCAGGAGTTCAGTCCTAGGGTGGAAGCATTCTGTTCCTTAAGTCTGCAGGTAGCCCATTCCTGGAGCCTGGTGGTACTATTTGCATTGGTTGACTTTCTCACCCATTGTGTCCATTGAACCATGTCTGCAAAAAAACTTAGCAGAAGTTTTAGTAAAAGAAAAATGAAGTCCTCATTGCTCTACCTAACACAAGGTAGCAAAAAAATATGTAAGGGAAGAGTAAAGAGAAAAATGAATTTTAAAAAAATGATGATAGCCTGAGAGAACTCTGGGACAACATCAAGTGTAACAACATTGGATCATAGGGGTACCAGAAGGAGAAAAGAGGGATCAAGGGATGAAGAATCTGTTTTAAAAAATAATTGTTGAAAATTTCCCTAATCTGGCAAAAGAAATAGACACATAAATCCAAGAAGCATAGAAAATCCCAATAAAGATGAATCCAAAGATGCCCACACCAATATACATCATAATTAAAATGGCAAAGATTAAAGACAAAGACGGAAATCTAGAAGTAGCAAAAGAAAAACAACAACTCATCTACAAGGTAACTCCCATAAGACTACCAGCAGATTTCTCAATAAAAATCTTGCAGGCCAGAAGAGAATGACAGGACATACTGAAAGTATTGAAAAACAAGGTCCTACAAACAAGACTACTTTACCCACCAAAGCTATCATTTAAAATGGAAGAAGACACAATTTCCCAGATAAGAAAAAGCTAAAGGAATTTACTAACACCATTACACTGGCATTACAAGGAACGCTAAAGGGACTTCTTTAAGCAGAAAAAAGGAGAAAACAAGCAAACAAAAGAAAATTTAAAGAAAAAAAAAGAATAACATGGAGTTACCTATGTACCTATCAATAATGACTTTAAATGTAAATAAACTGAATGATCCAATCAAAAGACATAGGGTAGCTGAATGGATAAAAAAGCAAGACTTGGACATATGCTGTTTATAAGAGACTCACCTCAGAAAAAGAAACATGCAGATATTGAAAGTAAAGAGATGGAAAATGGAAATGGAAATTTTTAAAAAGCTGGGGTAGCAATAGTTATATAAGACAAAATAAGTTTTTAAAAAAGAATATAACAATAGATGAAGGACATTATATAATTATGAAGAGATCAGTCCAACAAAAGGACATCATTCTTGTAAACACTTGTGCACCCAACATAGGAACACCTAAATACATAAAGCAAATATTGACTGACATAAAAGCAGGCATCAACAATAACACCATCATATTATAGTGGGAGATTTTAACACCCCACGGACACCAATGGACAGATCTTTCAGACAGATAATCAACATGAAGAAAATGGCCTGAAATGACATGCTACAGCAGATGGATTTAATTGATATTTTTAGAGCACTACATCCCAAAGCAGCAGAATATATATTCTTTACAAATGCACATGAAATATATTCTAAGATAAACCACATGTTAGGCTACAAAACAAATCTCAATAAGTTTAGGAAAATTAAAATCATATCAAGTACACTCTCTGACCACAACAGTATAAAGCTAGAAATCAATTATAAGAAGAAAAATGAAAAACATATAAACACATGGAGGCTAAACAATATGCTACTAAACAATGAATTGGTCAACAATGAGATTAAAGAAGAAATCAAAATGTATCTTGAGACAAACAAGAATGAAATCACAACTACCCCAAATCTATGGGACACAGCAGTCCTGAGGGGGAGATCCATAGCAATGCAGGCCTACCTAAAGAAACAAGAAAAATCTCAAATAAAAAGTTTAACCTTACACCTAAGGAAACTAGAAAAAGAATAGTAAACAAAGCCCAAAATGGGCACAAGGAACAAAATAGTAAAAATCAGAGTGGAAATAAATGAAATGGAGACTAAGAAAACAATACAAAAGATCAATGAAACCAAGAGCTGGTTCTTTGAAAACATAAACAAAATTGACAAACCCTTAACCAGACTCCTCCAGAAAAGAAAAAGAGAGGATCGAAATAAATAAAATCAAAACTTAAAAAAAAGAGAAGTGACAACAGACACCAGAAAAATACAAGAAATTGTAGGAAAATACTATGAACAACTAACTATGTGCCAACCAATTTGGCAATTTGGGAGAAATGAATAGATTCTTAGAAACATAAAACTTCTAAGGTTAAATAAAGAAGAAACAGAAATTTTAAATAGGCCAATTACTAACAATGAAATTGAATTAGTAATGAACAAGTTCCCAACAAATAAAAGTCCAAGACTAGATGGCTTCACAGGTCAATTTTACTGAACATTCAAAAAGATTTAACATCTATACTCCTCAAACTATTTTTAAAAATCCAGGAAGAGGGAGGACTCCCAAATGCGTTTTATGAGACCATCATTACCCGGATGCTAAAACCAGGTAAAGACACTACAAAATAAACAAACAAACAAACAAATGAAAAACTGTAGGCTAATATCTTTAATGAACATAGATGCAAAAAATTTCTACAAAATATTAGCAAATTGAATTCAACAATACATTAAAAAAAATCACATACCATGATTAGGGTGGATTCATTCCTGGGACGTAAGATTAGTTCAATATATAGTCATTTTGATAGATGCAGAAATACCATTTAACAAAATTCAGCAGCCATTTATGATAAAAATGCTCAACAAAGTGGTAATAGAAGGAACATATCTAATTTAATAAAGGCTCTATATAATAAATCCACAGTTAACATCATATTCAAGGGGAAAAAGCTAAAGGCATTCTCCTTAATTTCAGAAACAAGACAAGGATCCCACTGTCACCAATCTTATTCAATACAGTACTGGAAGTCCTGGCCACAGCAATCAAACAAGAAAAACAAATAAAAGGCATCCTAATAGTAAAAAAAGTAAAACTACCATTATTTGCAGATGACATGATAGCATATATAAAGAACTCCAAAGATTTGACTTCAAAATTCTTGGAACTAATAAATAAATTTAGTAAAGTAACAGGATACAAAATCAATATCCAGAAATCAGTTGCATTCTTATACACAAATAACAAACTAGCAGAATAAGAAATTAAGAAAATAATGCTGTTTACAATTACATCAATAAATAAATAAATAAAATACTTTGAATAAATTCAACCAAGGAAGTAAAATGCCTGTACTCAGAAAATCATAAGATACTAAAGAGAGAAATCAAGGAAGATACAAATAATGGAAACACATACCATGTTCTTGGATAGGAAGAATTAATATAATTAAAATGTCCATACTACCCAAAGAAATCTATAGATTCAATGTAATCCCCATCAAAATACCAATGGAATTCTTCACACAAATAATCCTAAAATTTATATGGAACCATAAAAGACCTAGGATAACCATAGCAATCCTGAGAAAAAAGAACAAAGTTAGAGAAATCATGCTACCAGGTGTCAAATTATACTACAAGGCCACAGTTATTAAAACAACATGGTATTGGCATAAAAATAGACATATAGATCAATGGAACAGAATGTAGTTCCCAGAAATAAATCCATGTCTATATGACCAATTAATCTATGATAAAGGAAGCAAGAATTTATATTGCGGTAAAGACAATCATTTTCAACAAATGATTCTGAGAAAACTGGAAAGATACATGCAAAAAAATAAAATTGGATCATCTTTTTACATCATATATTAAAACAAACTCAAAAATAGATTAAAGACATATATAAAAGACCTGAAACCATAGAACTCCTAGAAGAAAATATAGAAAGAAACCTCTCAATGATAAAACTTCTAGGGCAAGAGAAACAAAGAAAATATATAAAAAAAAAAAAATGAGACTACACCAGCTAAAACTTTTTTTTTCTTTTACAGAAAAAGAAACTATCAACAAAACAAAAAGACATCCTACAGAATGGGAGAAAATATTCACCAATGAGACATCTGATAAAGAATTAATACCCAAAATTTATAAGAAACTCATACAATTCAACACTGGGTGGAAAAAAAATTAAAAAATGGACAGAAGGCCTGAATAGACATTTCTCCAAAGAGACTATACAGATGGCCAGTAGACACATGGGAAGACATTCAACACCATTAATCATCAGAGAAATGAAAATCAAAACAATAATGAGATAACACCTCATTTCTGTCAGAATGGCACTCATTAATAAATCAACCAGCAAAAAGTGTTGATGAGGATGTGAAGAAAAGGAAATTCTTGTTCACTGTTGGTGGGACTGCAAATTTGTCCAGTCACTATGAAAAACAGTATGGATGCTCCTCAAAAAATTAAAAATGGAACTACCTTATGATCCAGCAATTCCACTCCTGGGTAGTTATCTAAAGGAATTCAAAACAGTAATTTGAAAAAATATATACAACCTTATGATTATTGTAGCATTATTAACAAAAACCAAGATATGGAAACAACTTAAATGCCCATCAATATATGATTGGATAAAGAAGCTGTGGTACATTTACACAATGGCCATAAAGAAGAATAAAATCTTACTTTTTGCATCAATATGGATAATAATAGAAGATAGGCTAAGCCAGTGGTTCTCAACCTTCCTAATGCCGTAACCCTTTAATATAGTTCCTCATGTTGTGGTGAACCCCATAAAACTATTTTCATTGCTACTTCATAACTGTAATTTTGCTACTGTTATGAATCATAATGTAAATATCTGATATGTGCTTTCCAATGGTTTTAGGTGACCCCTGTGAAAGGGCCATTTGACCCCCAAAGGGGTCACGACCCACAAGTTGAGAACCACTAGGCTAAGCGAAATAAGTCAGACTGAAAAAGGCAAATACCTCTGATCTCACTTATATGTGGAAATTAAAGAACAGAATAAATGAACAATCAAAATAGAAAAAACATTTTTTGGACGCAGACAACAGTTTAGTGGTTGCCTGAAAGAAAACGGAGAGGGGTGTAGGGAAGGAGGGGAGGGGGAATTCAAATATATGATGATAGAAAAAGAAATGGCTCTGAGTGGTGAGAACACAATGCAACACATAGACTATAAAGAACTGTACACTTGAAACCTATGTAATTTTACTAACCAATGTCACCCCAATAAATTTAATTTAAAAAAT